>JUFY01035437.1:0-10860 GCA_001855655.1 Leptopilina clavipes
TGAGAATACGACTTTAAAATTGTGACGTCATTCTCGATTTAGCGAAATAAGAACCGAACAGTTCGCTAAATCGAGGCTCTGGTGTACTACACGAGATCTATACCTTTGCGAATTCAATATATAATAATTAAATAAAAAAAAATGAATAAACGCAATTTAAAATCGATAATATGAAGTGAAACATGCGTGTAATAAAATATGAAAAGAATGAAGCGTGAAGAGCCTGTGCGCATAAATTATTTTTATTAGCAATCCAAGCGAAGCGTGTTTCTGTCAGAAACACTAAAACGATAAAACGCAGGAAACTCTGAATAAGAAGAGCAATAATAATAATAATAATATAAATTATGAAAAAAACAAATTTTTCGATTTTTAATACCACACAATAAAAATAGGTGAATACGTAAATTTTTTTTACATAATACTAATATTATTAACATATTCAAAATCCATAAGTCATAGCAAGGTCAATTTTAATATTCCCACAAAATAACAATAAATGACAACACTGCTGTCTTTAAAATAATATTGTTTCAATAATAATTCGTTTCTAATTGAATATTCAACACTTTTTTTTTCATTGCCTTCAATAATTCCGAAACTAATATTAATCTAATGAAAACTTCCTCTTCCTATTATTATTATGGAAAAATTATTACAGGGGAAATATTTCCTACTGATTAAAACAAGTTTGAAAAATTTTGTAACATTTTTTTGACGTAGAATGTAAGAAAAATTTTTTTCTCATCCGGCTTGAATAAATATATTTAAAAAAAAATTGTTCTCCTTAATGATCTCTTTTAGGAGCTGTTGAAAAAAAAACTGTTTTCCTTTGTTAAATGATAATACGAATGTTGGTAAAAACTAAAGTACCAATAGTCCTTCAACCGCATAATGTCAGACGAAGGCGAAGGCAATAGACGCGTGTGATTAATTAAGTGGAACTGACGCCATCTCCTTTTCTTGTAATTCTTACTCAGAATTAGAATTTATCGTTACCCTAAAGAAGTGCATACTTAAAAATTGCCAGAATTTATTGCCTCGCCGATATATTACTAATTGAAGTTACAACTTACAATTCCAACTAAAACCAATTCTTTACATATCGCACAGCAAACACCCGGTCAGATAATAGTTTTATAAAAGTTACTTAGTAGTTACATAATCGTTACATAATAGTTACAAAATAGTAACATAACAGTTACATAACAGTTCTATAGCAGGGGCATATTGGTTGTATAGAAGTTACATAATAGTCATATAATAGTTACATAATAGTTACATAAAAGTTACATAATAGTTACATAATTGTTACATATTAGTTACAAAATAGTAACATGATAATTATATAATAGTTATATAACAGTTACACAATAGTTATATAATAATTACATAATAGTTCTGTAACAATTAAATAATAGTTATATAACATTTACATAATAGTTATATAATAATTACATAACAGTTACATAAAAGTTACATAATAGTTACATAAAAGTTACAGATTAGTTACATAATTGTTACATATTAGTTACACAATAGTTACATGATAATTATATAATAGTTATATAACAGTTGTTACATAATAGTTACATAAAAGTTACATAATAGTTACATAAAAGTTACATAATTGTTACATATTAGTTACACAATAGTTACATGATAATTATGTAATAGTTACATAAGCTATGTAACTGTTACATAATACTTTTGTAACATTTATGTAAGTTTTATGTGAAGTACTTTGTTATGTTACATTTCTAAAACATTTTTCAGGCAGCCGTTTGCAAAATGCTTGTAACAAGTTACAAACTTATGACAAGACACTTAACATACTGTTATATAACAATTACGTACCTATGTTAACTTAATTGTGAATGTTGCATTTCGTTTCATGTCGTTGAAACTGAGTTTATTTTTATAAAAAAAGTGATAAAAAATACTAAACGAAAAAAACTATTAACAAAACAAATTTTTTGCTAAATTTAAATGAAGGAAAAATTTGTTTCTATTTAAAATTAATAATTCTGCCAGTAATGGCGATAGTTTGAAATATGCCGATAATTAACATTAGCAATAAAATATATATTATTAGAAGATTATTGAACTTGTTGATAAAAGAGCGTGAAGCATCTTGAAGTGGTAGCATTCCATTCACATATACATCGACTCTCGATATCATCTTGCATTAATTGCACGAATTGCACGCATTTCCTGTTTTAGAATCTCGACAGACGCTTATATATATATATACTTAAATACATTGTGCCGTCTACTGCTTGTCTCGTTATAGTGAAAATAATCGTCATTAAAGAATCTGCACAGAGTACGCATGGATTATTCAAAACACTTTCTCATCGCGTCTTAAAAACTATGAAGCGTTTATTCTTCCGCTAGAAAGACTGTGAATGGATTCATCAGAGACACAGGGGGAAATGTCAACCCTTGCTACGCTAAATATAACGAGCTGCTTTTACTACACACTATGTATATATATACGTACTGTTTAATATGGGGTGGGTGCCTCGAAAAAGTATCCGACGAAAATAGTTGGGCACAAAGCCACACTAATCGTAACCATTTTCAGTTCTCTTTTTCATGCTATTTGAAATTACTCTCCTACTGAGACTAAAATTTCATTTCTATTTTCAACAACATCCCCTCACTTGAGGAATGTTTTTCTCAAATACATCCAAAAATTTTGTCAACTTTTTATATTATAACACAGAAAACCTAAAGGGATAAAAACGTTGCAAAATGATACTCCTTTCTTCGATCATTCTAAAAATTGATCCAAAAGGAATATCATATTTTTCTACATTTTGAAAAGTTTATACTTTTAAATATTTATTTATTGAGATGAAATATTAAAGGTTACAATTTTTAAATGTGGGAATAAATACACATTTTTGTATTATTTCTCAATATTTGATAATTCCAAATTTTTATGATTTATTCATATATACAAAAAGAGCTGCGGATTGAAAAATGTATCAAAAACCTTTCAGCAACATCCATTGTTTCCCAAAAATGCTCCTGGGTGATTGTTGCACCAGTCACGAATATTATGACTACTATATCGCAATTTGTACAAGGGCGACGACACACGGTTTTCTCTTTGTCTACATGCTCTTATTGTTCGAGAGTGCGAGAAAGCTTTTTTAAGTTTGGAATAAAAAAACTTCGCGAAGGTTTCTCAACCGAGAAAATCTCGTCTCATATATACGTATGTTTACACGCTCTTCCTCGCGATTCATAAAAGGCATATTTATGGATTATAAGGCAAAGTTTCACGACAAATGTCGTTCCGCTTAAGCAATTTTACATACAAGTGAACCCGTGACTGATATTTTGCGTTATGTAGCAAATCTTACGGAATGAATCACCATACGAATTGCGTTCAAAGTTGCTTCAATTAACGCAAGTCCATATTATCCGCAAAGTTAATTTTTAATTCAATTATTCCTATACAAAAAGAGTGCGCGAAAAAGTTGAAACACGAAGAACATATTTGTTCGATACTTAAAATTTTGAACAGCAAGACTCGATGTAAGTAATTACGATCGTCGTCATAATTATTTTCGCAGTCAATTAGCGATTGCTGGACTCGCACCTAAATAAAAAAAGGGGGAGATAATCCACTTAGAGAGAGTCGCATCTCTTCACTATCAGACCCTAGGTAATTGACGTTAAGTAATCCGCAATTAAAGCAAGACATGCACTAACGCACAATCGTGTGGCGCCAACTCAACTATTAAAGCTCCTCTCTCATAATTTTCCCTGTTTTTTTTTCTCTCTAAATTATCATCTGCTAATTGATGGATAATTGAATAATTAAGATATACAACGTAAATTGATTGATTCTTCTACATCATCACCAAATATGGCGCGCAAGTTCTATATTTGTATAAAGAACTTTTCTTCTCCTTTTCATTTTTCACATAGAAAAATAAATACTTTGCTTATAAGGAATAAACAGAGAAGCATATGGTAAAAAGAAACACGAAAGGGCTGATACTGCGGACAATAGAACACAATGGAAACTGAGGCTCGAGAGTCTTTATGAATTTCAATCGTCTCGTGTTCCTAAAGGCACGTCGTGCTATTAGGATGCGTTTGTAAGAACGATACCTTATTCATAGCTTAACAAGAAATGGCCTGCGAGAAAAACGTGAGGATGTCATACATAGTGATTCGTGAATCATTTGCCTTTGTCATCCTCTCGATTCCCATGTGCCCCCTCAGGAAAAATGAATTTCTCCATTTTAATCATTCAAGAGTCCAAACACATCTTTCATTTCTCATAGAGAAATAATAGAAACAACCGATAAACACACAAAAAAACCTAAAAGGATCAAAAAGACGAAAAGGATCAATTTTTAGAATGATCCAGCAAGAAAGCAGTATCATTTTGCAACGTTTTTATCCCTTTATGTTTTCTGTGGTATTTAAAAGACAATTTAGAACCAGAAGACGCAAGAAAACTATCTCTGATGATGACAAAAAAGGTACATATTTAAAGGTTTGTTACTTGTTCCTTTTTTGTTCTTTACGTTTGTAAGTTCGGAATAAATAAAAACACCCAAGTATACAAAGTTGCAAACTGATAAAATTATTACTTGCTGTATAATGTAAATACCACTGCACCTAAGGGAGAGTAGTTACCTTCAAGATATACGTAATCTTTTGATATTCGCCGAATGTAATTAAATCAAGTTCCTGATAATACTGATGATAAGGAACATGAGCCATAATCATAAACTCCTTTAATGACTTTTATGGAAATCAAGTTACATAGATCTGTCCAAGTACTCCAGGTGTTCTAAAACAAAGATCATTTACGAAGTTTACGTTTTTCAGACTAGTCCATCTAAACAAGAAATGTAATTACGTCTTGAGGCACTGGCATCATAAACTGGTTACTGATACTTTGATTTTTTTTTTAAATTTTTCTTTTATCGTTTCTGTTTAGCGAAACGTATAAAGGTAAATTAAGTCTAGATATATTTCAAATAAGAATTTTCCCGAAAAATCAGCAAAGATGCAATAATTGATACTTTAATCAGCTTTTTGTGATGACTTTCTTCCAAGTTTCGAATATCGAATTTACAAGTGTGTTGGCGAGGAGAAAATAAGCAAATGTCATAATAGTGATTAAATTCACAATTTACTATTTAGTAATGAAAGATGTAATGAAAAATTGATTTATTTTTTGAATGACTCTCGTTAATAAATTTGACCTTTAGAGTGTAAGTAATTGAGTAAAGAGATATATTCATTTGACTGTAATTTATGATCATCTCTCTAAGTTTATGTATACATTGTGCATAAAGAAACAACAGATGCATTTTGTTAAGCAATATTAACCATGTTGAAAGGTACTAATACTGCAATTGCGATGATGATCTATTTTATAACAACGACGCCTCATGAGTATATTAATACATATACATATACATATACATATACATATACATATATACATATACATATACATATATAATTGATGACTCCTTTTAATTTATAATTTATTGTGCAATGGTCGTTTTCATTAGCCGCAATCGTTTGAGTGCGTGCCGGAGATGATACGAGGGTCAAAGGCCACTAATGTGACATCCTGCGCCGTCATATCCAGAACCATATTACCATATGTCTGCCTCATTCTCTCAAACAGTGCTTCTCCGTTTCTCAATTCCCAAAGATTATTTCAGTTTTCACGCTTTTAATACAATTCGTTCTTCTCAATAATGCACGTTTTTTACTACTCTTTGGAATCTCCTCACAATATATATAAACCTTAAAGCCTTGGTTCTTGGTAATATTTTCCACCGTGAGTTTATTTCTATTAATGACACTAAAATTTGTCGAAAAGCTAAAAATAGAATGGAAAATTTTTTAGAATTTTATATAGAAATTCTATTGGGGGAAATGGTGAATGGGAGATTATGAGTGCAACAACAAAATTAAACACGTCAGTGTGAGATCATTGAACTTTGGAATTTATTTTATTCTCGATTTTATTGGAAGAATACGAGTATGTTCTCGAAAAAAGGGAACATTCAATTGGAAATGAATTTTAAATAAAATCACCAAAGAAAATCGAACAAATGTAATATGAGCGTAGTACCATATGGGATTTAAAAATAGAAATACTATAGAGCAGGTGTTTCATTATTAAACAAGTATCTAAAACGTGTAATGGGAGCTTATATTGATTTAACTAATAAAGAAAAAATGGGAAAAAAATATAATTCCTTCTCACATGAGAAATAATTTTAAACTTAAGTAAAAAGGAGAAAAATTTATTTATTAGTAATTAATATCAATACATAGATCAAAGTCTAACTTATCAAATCATTTGGAGATTTTGCAAAAAATCTATTCATTTCTTTTTAATTTTTTTTTACGCTAAAATCTATACAATCTCAATTAACGCAGATAATAACGGAGTAAATAAAAAATACCAAGAAATTGAAATTTAACAGCCGATAAATTAACAAAATCGAAAAGATTAACGCTACAATCGATTACGATATCAATTAATCAATAAATTCCAGATAATGAATATACAACAAAATTGTGTATACAGAAACTGATAAATAGGATTATAAAATGGATGGAATGCTCTGGAAATATCAATCAGTGGAACAGTTGAAAAGCGACTAAAGCACTTCAGTTAAATTTTCAAATAAAATTCAGTATTTTTCACTGAAAAAAATCAGTGGAATTATGATACTGATTTAAACAGTCAAATTTGCTTTATCAGCAATCGATAAAACAGATTTGACTTTTTAACACTATGTAACTGTTAAGTCACCTGACCACGCCGTAATTTTAATTCTTCGACAACTTTTCTCTTAAAATACTGAATGGATTGAGCTGAGTTTCTTTAAACGAATGTAAAATATAACGTGAAATGTCTGTGTGCTGCCTAAGTATTGATATTTGTTGAATTAATTATTAAAAACAACTTTGAAGTTGGTAGAAAAAGTGAGATTAGAAGTTCAGCTTTTATAACAATTTCCAAGTATTTTATAATAATTACTTCAACAAATTAATATTTGTTGTATTGAAGTTTTACTATTATTTATTTTATTTATTTATTTATTTCAAAATAGAGTTCCTAGAGCTATTGAGCTATTATAGAATTTTTTCAAAAAGCAGTCACATATGCTGTTAAATCAGCAATAATTCAAATCGTTTTCAGTGAAATATGACTGAATTTCAGACTAAATTACAATCAAGAAATAGTATGAGTCCCCATTGTATAGTCAATTTATACAAAAACATGTCCGATATGAATATTTAATTTCTATAAATTTACGGATAATTATCTACTTTCTCCAAAATGCTTCCCTATTTATCAATACTCATTACTCGAATGTATTCACAGAATAGTATTATTAATGTATCATCGACATAAATTTGTATTTCATATTTTGGGAGTACTGCAACTCTTTTTCTAACATATCTATTATCTTCAACTCGTTGAAATAGGAAAAATATTTTGTTTTCTCGTGAAGAACCCATTTTTTTGAAGAAAGTTCCACGAAATCAATATTTTTTGCAAAATTTCAAAAGTACAAACATCTGTTTTTATATCACGCTCCTTGAATTTTGACATTCTAACCTACAAAATTGAATTCATATGAATTACTTTACATTGTTTACATTATATCTATACTTACTGCCAGGCCTGCTAACTGCTTTTAACAGCACTATTGGAATAGAATTCTCTTATAAGTTATAAATTATAATTTATATTATAAAACATATTCACAATTTTATTGTAATTCTGTTTCAATATTTAGTTGCTTGTGAAATTCCCGATCGGGTCAAATAGCAGACGATAATTTCAATGTTTCAAAATTTTCACTATAGGTTTGCTAGTGTCGCGAACCTGAAAAATTTAAAGAGAATTGCAAAACTGGGTACATATTCATTCTGCATAGTGAGGACTCTATACTACTTTATGATTGCAACTATTTTACATACTGAAATTTAGAGAAAAAACAATAAAAAGTTGAAGAAATTATTTGAATGATGAAATGGAAAGTGTAATGGAATTAAATTACTAAATTAGTGAATTAAAAGAATAAATGAATATCCAGTTGAGCACCCGTCATTTCTAGATTGATACAAATAAGTGCGGTTAACATCTCACTCTACTATCCTAATCTCGATTATCCCTCGAGACCAATTGAATAAGACCGGATGCTGTTAGATATTATTCTTGGTGTGCGCACGTTAATGTGAATCCGTTCTTTAAAAACATACAAGCAGACATTTCGTCTACGGTACGAAAATATATAAGCGGGACCCACATACAGTATAGAAGTCGTCGTCATGAGAAGACTATACTCGGAAATTTAACGAACGATGAAACCATATTACTTTAAACTTTATTGTACGATCCATAAATTTATCCAACAGTTGGATTTTTACGAAGAAAAAAATTTCACAGAAAATTGTGAGTAAGTGCCATCAGTACATGCGAGTCACAATGGCGAAATAAATTTCACAAAAATTAAGCGTAACAAAGAGGAGAGTAGAATTTATAGTAACGTAAATTGTGAAATTTTCCCACTCAAAAGAAATCTTTAAAATACTTTTACTTGCAATTTTTCGGATCAATAATATTGTTATTTTAACAAAATAATGGCAAAATATTTTTGACACATGTGAAAAATATGTCTAATGAGTAATTACTCAACATGTGCAAATTGATCACAGACTAATTGTCTTAAAAGCTCGTTAAGCAATATAGGGGTCATGCCCTTAAATTTGAAAATTCATTCCCAGCTGTTAATGAATGCGCAGCTAATTAGAGTATAATGTACATATAATTATGCATGCGCGAGAATAAATAGCGATAGCACTGATTGTGAGAAAAATCTCTACACACTATATACGTATATACATTACGATCTAATCGAGTGTCTTTTCAGAAAATAGACGATTGTCAGCTGACACTTGAATGGACTGAAATGACACTAACAACTTTTATCGAAACATATCGGTGATACTTTAATCTCGTAATCGCTCACAGTTACCCAACGGTTGCAAATCTCGAAAACTCTTTGGATATATAAATTGATCATATGGTGCGTACATGCTGTATTTCCTCGTCAGAATATATATCGAGAGACAATTTATTTTCTAGAGTGATCAAAACGTCCCCCTACCGGTGGTGTTATGCGTGAGAATGCGGGACAATGATTCGAAGCAAATGCGTGGGTATATATTTACAAGACAATAACTAACTTATTTCTCACACACTGCGTTTTATATTTACTTTTCCACTAGGCAGACACTTTACTTACTTTTATAGCCGGAAATGGCTCAGTAAACATATTTATAATTTAGGTTGAAATTTTTCAATGCAAACTGAACATATAAATGTAAATAAATGAATTTTTATCATTATTATTATTATTATTACTATTATTTTGTTATTATTATTATTATTATTATTATTATTATTATTATTATTATTATTGTTGTTAATAATATCAATGTAAATATTTATCATTCATATATAAATAAAATTGAATGTAAAATTATCTCGATGGTTCACGATACTTATACTCTCTCCATTCCATTTCGCTGATGAGCAAAGAATTCTCTCGCCATCTGTCGGCGTTGCAGGGAATAATGGCGCGAAATTCAAATTTAATAAAAGAAAAAATCGAACTGCGTAAAAATAACTGTGCTTGGACTAATAATATCGTTCTAATATTTAAATTGAAGGCTTAAAAATAAATAAATTTCGTTCATTTGAACGTTCGGAACTTTAGGAACATAATAAATATATGTTTTGATCAATAAAAATTAGTAGTGAATAAAAGTTAGATCACTTGAAATGCGTGCATTAAAAATTTGTCTACATTGAATTTTTCATCAATTGAAATTCGGATGAATTAAAATTTGAATGATTAAAATATTTCGATGAATTAAATTTCGGATCAAATGAAACTAGAATCAACTGAAGTTTGAATGAATTGAAATTTGAATAATAGATTAAAACATTTGAATGAATTAAATTTTGGAGTTATTAAATTAAAGGTTGATTATGTAATTATAACGACTTTAAATTCAGATTGATTACAATTTTAATCAATAAACGTTTTAAATTATTTAAATTAAAATTTATTGAAATAGTAAGTAATTTTTTACTGGATGTTTGATTCTTCAATTTTTCTTTTTCCTAAATTTCCCTGACAAAAAAAAATTTTTGCTGACATTTCCCAGATTTCCGTGAATTGTGGGAAATCATTGACTTGTTCTTGAATCATCATTTACGTCAATTTGACGAATATAGATAAAATTATGTCGTATCTGTATAATGATTCAATCATCAAATAAAGGTGAAAAATTATGCAAATTACATATTTGACATACATTATGAATCTTTACAAAAAGAAGAAAAAATTTACGATTTTCGAATCGAGACATTTCTATTATTCAGAGCAGTCAATACTGTAACAGAAATATTATAAAGATTTCAAATTTCTCAAGATTGAAATAGAGACGAAATATTTTCCCCTTTTGTGAATCTAAAGAAAAGGGAATACACATATATATATATATATATATAGAAGGCTAAGAGATCGTGTTTAGTGAAAGGTTTACCGCAGCAGAGGTTGTCCTATGAAAAGACAAGACGTCGGCTCGCTACCAAATAATTAATAGCCGTGTCCACCTATTTTCTATACTACACGAAAAAAAACTAGTTGGATCGAAGTCTCGAAGATATAAAGAGTAACATGTTCTTAAATACAAACGTTACAGTTGAAAGGAGTATATACACAATTGCGATAGAATTTAACTAATTAAGGTTTTAAGTTATACAAAAAGAAT
>JUFY01035437.1:12863-27976 GCA_001855655.1 Leptopilina clavipes
CTTGTTAAAAATAGTTCTTTTTTGTTGCTTGAACGTTGATGAAAAAAGGGGGAAAAAATCGGTCTATTCGATTTCCGAAATTTGAGAATTTTGAATTCCTTTTTTTCCCCCGAAAAAGGTGTGAAATTTTAATCCACAGTAGGCCTTTCCACTCTAGCGCTTAAAACTTGTTTTCTATATAGTTCCCACCAAACGTTCGGTTCGACGCTTCTTTAAAACAACCTATACTGGCTCAGATATTTAACAAAAATTTGTATTTTAGTGCTTTAGAAAAAATTCCTATGAGAAAAATTGTGATTTTTCTGTTGTGCTACAAAAGGATCGCAATTTTTGGAAAATCCAAAATTTTTTTTTAATTTTTGAGAAAAATCAGAATTCTCTTCTGCTCTAAGGATAGCAGAAGAATCTATCACAGCAGAAGAAGATTTAAGTAGGAAAATTTATTTTTCTTATCTAAGAGGAAAATTCGGATGCTTCTCTGCATCCATCTAGCACAAAAGGATAATAATTTTTAGAAGATTTCTTTTTCGTTTACAATGAAAAATTTTAGGATCATGTTCTATTAAGATGGATGCATCCATCTAAAATGTCTACCTAGCAAAAGAGAATCAGGAATGAGACAAGATAAATGCTACTTCCATTCTTTAGGGAACGTATTAGTGGACCTAATATGTGTTTATTTGGTCTATTCTTGATCTTCTTTGAGACTAGGCGAATTAATGAATAGACCATATAAAAATTGTACAAAGATTATGGCATATAAGAATTAGTTTTGGTTAGGCCAATTCGGTTAATCCTTCGCAAAGCATAAAACAAATTCTTCAAAACCCAAATTTGAACAACAATCATCACAATTGGCTGTTCTGGTCAAGACTTAGGTTGTCGCAGTAGAAGCTTTTAAAAAGTCACTATTTGAATAATAATGGCACCACTATTGGCTGTTCTGATTAAGAATTAGGTTGTAGTAGTTGAACCTTTTAAATAGTCACTATTTGAATAATAATGGCACCACAATTGGCTGTTCTGATTAAAACTTAGGTTGTAGTAGTAGAACTTTTCAAAAAGTCCAATGATGGCACTACAATTTGTTGTTCTGATTAAGACTTGGGTTGTAGTCACTGTTGTAGTGACTTTTAAAAAGTCACTCACTTTGATGCAGTTATTACAACTTATTCTTTAGACATTGTTGCTATGCCTAATTGGAAATAATTTTTGTTTAGTGTGAAAATAAAAAAAAAGAGTAAAATTCTAAAATCAATGATGACCTATAAAAATTGTTATACCATTAACGCTATCATATTGGGTATACCTCTTTAATGTCCAATTACGATCGATTGTGTGGAATTGAGAGAGCGCCCTTCCTATAAATAATACACTCGTATATAATCAGCATAACATGTTTTTAACATAAATTGCCCTTACGGGACTTGGTCTCGGGACGCAATAAATGTTACATCTATCCTGTGTGATGTATCTCGTTCCTTTTTCATGAGATTGTAATTGGCCCTGGAGGCCACCTATCCACAACGAACCAATACGAACTTTGTCGACTTCTCTTTCTCTCTCTCTCCTTCTTTCTATCACTCACTCTCTTTCTCTTTATTACTAATTCTCTCTCTCTCTCTCTCTCTCATCTCTCACAAGTGGACTTTCTCGAAGGAGCGTTTCACATTCGTTTCGGTAGCCATACAATGACGCCCTCCGATGGATTTTATATTTAGAAGGCATGCAGTTAACGCGTTCATAAATCAGCGACATGCTGCAGCAAAGATAAGGTCGAGTTCTCGTCCCTACCCAAAGACTGCTAGCAAGTGCTTTCTTCCAGTGTCTCAAGTCTCTTTCTCTCTCTTTCTCTCTGAATTCAGATCTGAATAACAGTGTTGCCAAATCATCTTAATACAATTTTATCGGATCTATCTTTTGCGTCAGTCACTCTCTATTGTTTATACTCTTTTTCTTCTCTATCCACAAATATCTCAAGTCAGAAAAACAGAATTTGTCAAAAATAGTCTCAAACTCACGGGTAGAATTCTGGTTCTACTATACTGGTTCGTTTACTATACCAGCAAATGTAACCTTTTGCAAATACTATTGAAAATTTACTTGTCAATTTAACTACTAATTTAACTACCATCTGTTTCCAACTAGTTGAGACTACATTTAGATGAATTTGTCCCTAATGCTACCATATAGGACCTATTGCAAAAAAATTTCTTAGAACAATAGCGTTAAACACATCTCAAAAGATGCTCTAAAATCGACCCTTTTGTTTAGATTGCTTTAGTTTTAATATTTAGAGCAGCAGTCATCATGACCAAAAAACTTGCGAAATGTTTTGTTCTATTTGTCGGCATTCTATAAATGTAGCATTTGAAAATTTGTCACAAATCTAAACAACTACAATGCTAACTTGTTTTCACTCTGACGCGTTGCTCCCATTTCCCATAGTCCTACATGGACAACTACTTATGGGTTTAAAAACTCATAACTGAGATTTTAATTAAAAATCCGGACGTTATTGCTTTTCATAAAGTACATAGTAAAGAAAAATCCACACAATATTAGTTCTTAATGAAATCCAACTAAGTAGGTATAAAGGTGAAAAAAAAACTGAAATCGCTTTAACAATCCGTGACCCAAGTATTCAATTTTGATGAATGTGACTTAAAGAAGCATTAATTTCCCCGTTAAAAGTCCCTCCATGTCTAATTTTATGGGATTTTCAAAATGTTTTCACAGATTGTGTGTATGTGATCTTATGTAATTTCTTGTTTCAAATGCCCGTAAAAATACTTTGGTTCGAGAAAACAGTCTGCGTAAAGCAATAAAATCTTCTTTAAACAGAATTCTCTCTAAGGACCATTAAATTTTTAAGAAAAGGTCCGCTTTTAAAAAGATAGGACCTCAGAACATAAACATACCGACTTCCAAAAACGGTTGTAAAGAGAACCAAGCAGAGGAGAGTCAGGGGCAAAGAGCTAAATAAGATAAATGTTTTGCTTTTTGGGGATCGACGAGAGATTGTACCAGTAAAAAGCAGGACCTCAGTGTGGATTTGTCCCGAGGGACCATCGCCCTCGAGAGACTTTAGTTTCAGAGCCAGAGAGAGAGACCCACGCAGTGTATATGCTTTTACGATCCGCATGGCATTCCTGACGCGCCTACTCACTCCCTGAGACATACAATTTTAATTTTGTTATCCAGATGCCTTCCATTGCGCTTAGGCGCTGTCATACATACTACCATACACACTTGACATTTGCATTCACGTCAACACTTCGGACCATTTAGGCAACATGAATGTTGAAAAAAAAAATTCAATTTGGCCTCGGCTCAAGGCAACAAAAAAAACAGTCCCAGTTGTTTTATAATCCTGATCAAAATTCGACAGTGCTTTAATGCGCTTCCTGTACAATTCAGAATTGTCTGTTTCGTCATCGTCAAATGAAAAAGTACGACCAAAAAGGAAGTACTCATTTTTTCTAAAATCATGTCACAAAAATCAGACATTTATTTCCAAATTCAAAATTTAGATTATATTTACAAATGTTCTAGCTATTTTCAAATCCGTTTCAAATAATCACCACATCGCAGAAGTTTCTTAAGTTCCTTTCAAAATTTGTCAATTTTTCTTTTAATTCAAAAATAAGAAAAAACAAGATGACAATTTTCAACTTCTTTGTGATAAAATAAAGTTATGATAAGATAATTAATCATCCAGATAAGAAGATATATCAACTGTTACATCTGTTATTGCCCAACGTTTCTTGTGCACGATAAAAAATAATTTTCCCCTGGCGACTATTTATGATGAATTCGGAATCCTGACGACATCTTTACCTGACAGTATTAGAGGGTTCATATTCAATCTAATGCTGCCCGGTAAGATGTGAACAGATAATCCGCTCGATGATATTGGTCCTCTTCTTCCCGGTTCTGTAGGTTCTTCTTCTATTTCTTCATTCCTGTTTTTATTTCCCCTGAAAGTTGATTAATAAAAAAAATTATCATTTTCTGCAAAAAAATTGTTTCTATACTTTATTTTGTCTCTAGAAGCATCTCTTCGAGTTAGATGGATAGATGTGACAGTTAACCGGGTCCATTGCGGTTGGAGATAAGATCCCGTCTGAAACGCATGTGGAGGGGTTATAACTGGAACCAGATGAAGGGGGGAATTAAAAGGAGAGGGATAGGGAGAGGGCAAAACAACTTGTACTGCTGAGGAAATGAGGAGGTAAGCAAGTTTTATGTAATCACCCCAAACGACTCCTCTTTCTTGGGTCTTGGTATTAATACCGGCAATAAATAAACTCGCAGCTAAAGGAAGGTAATATAAGAGAAAAGAAAAGATTTCGATCCTTTATAGCATCTCTACCGTTCGTTTTTAACTTCCAATTTGCCCTCTTCAAATTCCGCCTAAAAGGATGATGCATTCTTTTTAGGTTTAAATTTTGATTCAAAAATGCCTACAATATAAAAATAATTTCTAACTTCAGAGTGAGAATCAGTTGTTTCTAAAAACGTAAGCAGTCAATGAACCATTCATACTTAGCTACTAAATCACAATCCATTAGCATTACACTTGAACCTTAGTTATTAAGACACAAATGTCTCAATAGCAAGAGTTTCCCGTATATGTAATAACCAATTCCATTTCTAGGAAAGATTTGTTGTTAGAAAAGACTAAAGTTAGTACATAATTTATACACTAAAATTTTAAGTGCCATACAGTTAAATTTACTGGAAAAAAAGAAACAAACAACAGTTTTAGATTTGAAATTAACGGTACATGAAATTTTTTTACAAAAATTGTGTAAGTTTAAGTAATGAATGAAAGATGGAAGTGAGAAATAAGGCGGGAATAAGAAATGATTCGCCAGTTGAACGAGTCTTCCGTGCGTCCTTATCGCGGGAACTCCGCCTTTATGCAAATTTCTCAGGCCTAATATCCATAATGAACATTTAATCTGTTGTCTAAAGATGGCCGCTGCCTGATCCCGTTGGTCGAGGACAACCACACTGACTTGTGCATTTTTCTTTTTTTTCTTTACAACTTGTTTCGAACTACATTAACTAATCCATTTAGATTCACTGATAAATTATTATCACTTTCCACAAAAATGGGGAATTATAAAAAAAGCTTTTGCTAAATAAATTACACGTTTCTTGTGCTCTTAATTATTCATACATGGAGCCAAATGAAAGAAAACAATTAGTGTTATAATTTAAATGATAATTGACATGTCTTTGTCTATGGGTGTTTCTTTTTTCTTAATTCTTGACTTGGAAGGGTATTTTTTTTTTCTGTAAACATTTCAATTTTGAAATTGTTAAGAAAAAAAATGGAATGATTAATAATTTACCTTGAAACAGCTTCCAATAGTTGAGGAAATTCGTGTCAATGGCTTTTAAAAAAACCGCACGATCCTACGACCTCTGTATCAAAAGTTATACTGAAAGGTGTAAACTCAAAAAGTTTTTGAATTTCATTTTTTTATTTTCAATCGCTTATAACTTGGAAACAAATTGATCGATTCTTCTAAAATTTGGTGAGTGACATCACATCTATGACAAGATTCAATAGGCAAAAAATTTGTTTAAAAATGAAAATATAAATATATTCATTACTTTGTGAAATTAATTTTTCATATTCGAGTAAAAGAGAGAGAGAGAGAGAGAGAGAGAGCTTTAAAAATATGCCATCTGGAGATTTTAAAATCTATCTCAGGTTTTCGAATTCCATTTGCAAAAATAAAATTAGCATCCATCGCGTGAGCAGAATAGCGAAATGATGATCGGGAGGGAAATATTTTTCTCCGGCTGACTGCAAAATGCTAACAGACGCGCGGGTTTCTGCGGCTCTCTGGCATTTATATATATATTGCTAACGTTTTTTTAACGAGTTGCCGGTAAAAAAAAAAAAAAAAAGATCGTTATACATAAGCGAGTAGCGAAAACTGGCAACGCACGTGTGTGTCTACCAGTCTGCAGACGAGCCGAGTCTTTTGCTTCGCTTGTGGGAGAGAGGGTTCAGGGCCGAAACCATGATCCCAAAGTCAGGAAAAAAGTTTTAGAATAAAATGAATAAATAATGTTTCATTTCTCCATAAGAATCTCTAAGCGACGTGATTTTTTTTCCTTTTTCTTCCTCTTAAGTAATTTGCGAATTTTTTTTATTGTCAATTTTTCATAATCTGTCAATCATTTTTTTTCTATTTTTAACTACTTTTTGTATTTTGTTATTTTATTTGTTTTTGTCTATTTTATATATTTAGTCGTTAATTTAAAAATGCATAATTTTATTTTTGAAACTGCTTTTTTTTCATATTTCTTGCATAATTATTTAATTGAGAAATTGTGCAAAATAACAGTTTCAAAATCTATGTGCTTAAGTTATTTAATGAAAGTAGAATATTCTGAGAGGAAAAGTATAAGTGAAGTCCTATAGCAAACATAGCTGTCTGCAGCAATGGTTTAAAAGGTAAATAGGTGCTTAACGCCCGTTTCTCGTTAAAATTGATTTATGCATTGAAGCACCATCAAGACTATGCAATGGATATGCAATTTTTTTTCCTCCGTTAAATAAAAATTATTTTCCAATGAATTTTTAATTTCTATTTACATTGCTCGTGGTAATAATATTGAATATTTTAGATGCAATAAAGAAAAGTGACAAATGGTGAAAACAATTTGCACGACACAATACGAATGTTTTTTTTCTTTATCGATTATGAAAAATTGAAATGAAATTGAATTAAAAAAATTTTTATTATTTCAATGGAATGGAAAAAATAATTTTATGAATAAAAAGTAGAGAAGGATGAACAAGACGAAGAAGAAAAAGAATGTCACTTGCGGTCCTGAGAAGTGAAGAGAAATGTATAAAAGCCTGTTTATTATTATTACACTTGGCAACGAAACGGTACAAGTAAGAAAGGGGCTTCTGCTATCCATTACGCACCTACACATGAATAAAAATAATGTCCGGAACATGTAGGTACCAGTATCCCAACAAGCTGCCAACTTAGTGACAAAGACAGCCAAAGCCAAATAGTTCAGTCTCACTTGAAGAAACAATGAAACCTTGATTAAAGGCCATCATTTGTCTAGAAACGTTTAACTAATTGTCAGTTGGCTGAAGATAAAAATTAATGAAACAAAACAATTCATACTGCTAACTTCCCTAAAATAAACACCAATTTTTTTATTATTAAAAAAAAAAAAAAACACATTGCGAAATTAAAAAAGAAAAGAAAAATGCTACAAGAACACCAGAAATCCTAAACATAAAAGTGAAAAAGCCCATTGGGTTTTTTTTGTTTTTATTATATTGGATCTAAGAAAGAATGAATGATGTTCCTATAAGAGTGGGTTGAAATCGATTAAAGAAAATTGCAGTGTAAACTTTGACCCTCAACTAAAGAGATGGGATCAAACTGATACCCTTGTTTCTGATGAAATTTCATTTAATCGCTTAATAGGTTGTACAATATTTATGGGGAAACTTGTTACTTATTTCCTGGATTCAGTGGGGATATTGATTCTTCTTTTTCACATTCTCATTCATTTGAAAAGACATTATTTTTTAGTAAGAATATTAGTTTTTAAAACATTCATACTTTAGAAGAAAGATTTCCTTCTGTAGATCAAGAAATATTTTAATTTGCCATGAAAGAAACTCAAAATATTGATAATATACGTAGAAAAAGTTTCCCACAGATCACGAAATTCGTGCCATTCATTTAAAAAAAAACCCCATGTTTCTACAACCAGTAGAATAAAAGTTATACTTAAAAGTGTAAATTCAAAAAGAATTTTGAGTTTCATTTTTTTATTTTGAATAGCTTATAACTTGAAAACAAACTGATCGATTCATCTAAAATTTGGTGAGTGATATCACATCTATTGATAGATTCAATATGCAAATTGGCACAATAATCCGAAGAATTTGAAATTTGTCTACTAAAAATTGGTTTCGTGTCAATTGCTTTAAAAAAAACCATACGATCCTACGATCCCTACATCAAAAGTTATACTGAAAAATGTAAACTCAAAAA
This sequence comes from Leptopilina clavipes, assembly GCA_001855655.1. Lineage (NCBI taxonomy): Eukaryota > Metazoa > Arthropoda > Insecta > Hymenoptera > Figitidae > Leptopilina > Leptopilina clavipes. Next base: position 20,921 of record JUFY01035437.1, read on the forward strand.
GTTTTTGAGTTTCTTTTTTTTATTTTTGATCTCCTGTAACTTGGAAACAAATTAATCAATTTATCTAAAATTTGGTAAGTGATATCACATGTAATGCAAGATTGAAATTGAAAATTTATACGAGAAATCGTAAGAATTAAAAAAAATTCTTGTTAAAAATTTCAAATATTATTATTATATCGTGTAAGTGAGGAAGTCTGGATTTGCGAACCAGACGGGGATATAGAATATCCCATGAGAAACGATGAAGGCGGAAAGAGGGTGGGTAGCTGATGTTTGTCGCCGACCAAATAAGGCTCGATGAGACGACCTTACGAAACCATGGCGTGAAGCTTTCATTTAATTGGGCCTGGCAATGCGACCATCAACGATCAAGAAGACCAAACTTATCGGACGAACGACGAGACGACGACGGTTCCCAATATCGCAGGCACTTAACTGCGTCTCCTCTGGCCTCATGACACAGGAATTTTTTTCGCCACAGTTAAAAGTGTCTCTCTCTCTCTCTCACACACACACAAGTAAAAGGTCTTAAAGACCAGATGCCAAAAAGGGGTATTCTCTCTTTCCATGGGGCCTCTCGGAGAAATAAAAATTCTGAAGTATGAGGGTTTTGTATTTGAATATCAATTTCGGTGGGTCCCTATGAGAACGAAGAGAAGATTTATTTAAATGAGTCCTAAGTGAAAATGTCTGCCTGTTTGGGAGCCGGTTTTTTTTTCCTGCAATTCTAGTCGCGCAAATTATTTATTTCCCAGTCTAATAATTTAAAAAAGAATCCGAACAATTTAGATAGCTATTTCTTTTAATCGTAATTCTTTCTTTCGAATTTATTTCGAATCCTAAATTTTCTGTAATGTAAAAAATTCTATAATATTATGAAAAAAATGCGTTAATTAAATTTCATGGAATTTGCATGTTGGTGTAATTTAGTAGCTGATAAGTTTCTGAATGAGCAAAAGACTTGTAATCATTTGAACTTTGATCTCAATATTATCTTTGCGCATTGAAGTCATATCATGACTGGACTAAATAGTTTATTAGCAATACTGTTCCATGGGACAAGTGTATATGTGCTTCTAGAAAAAAAAAAAAAAATTTACATTGCAGCGTTCTTTGCGATTAGCGGTATGCCCGATAGGCAGGTGCAAATACAAAAGGTCGCTTTACAATCATGATGGAACATTTTTAGCCTCTTTCCTTCTCGCTTACCTCGACAATGCCGAGAGACCTTTCCTTTAAAGATCGTCTCGAATTGTTCAACATTATAACCTTAACGACTTAAAGTAATACTGCTTTGAAAAAAATTGCCACCAATGTATTCTTTTTTAAATTTATTTTATATAAAAATGGAAAAAAAATACTTCAGTAGCAATTTTTAAAAAAGAACAGTTTTACAGGCAATATAAAACAAATTTTTCTCGAAAATTCAAATTCTAGATGCAAATTTTAACATAAAAAACAAAATTAAAAATTGAACAAAAATTTATTATATTACCTAAAAAAATATTTAAGTTCATTATTACGAAATAACAATAAAATCTGCAGATTATATCCGAAGGAAAAAACAAAATTTGAAATATAGAAATTTCGAGAAAACTTTCGTTTGAAATGTAACATAACCTCTAAAAATTAACCACGTTCAAAAGAAATGTCTAAAAATAAAATTCGATATTACTTTCTTGAAAAAAAAGAAGCGTAAAGAAAATTACCTCTTTTAATCATGTGCGAAAGGAAAAAAACCGCAAAGCTCCCGAAAGATGGAGGCTTCCCTCTGCAATCTTCAAGTTTGGAATGTTAAAGAAATTGCCCATTTCTCACGCCACTTCACCGCGCTTGGTCGGTAAAATCACTCGAGCACATTTTTTTTCCTTCCGTACCGTCTCAACCGCAATTCAAATAATACGTTGTTAAAGGGGGGACAAAAGTACTTGGGTTAGCAACTAGCTCAAAAATAAAATGGAGTTCAATAATCCGATAAAAACTGGTGAAAATTGAGAAGAATATTTGATTATTTAATTATAAATAATATTGAGAAATACATTATTAAAATAAAAAGAAACTAACTTCCGCCAACGTGTGAACATGCGGAACATCCGGCGGGTTGCACGCCCTTAAATTCTTTTTCTTTTCCAAGTAAAAAAGAATTGAATCACTTTTTTGTCGAATTTTTATTATAATTTTAAACGCGTTTTTACGTTTTAATTAGAACTTGTCGTTTAAGAATATATATTACATAATTATAGGGAAAAGAGAAAAATTATCGTGAATTAAAATTGGAGGTGACGCGAACAGATTTACAAGTAGAACGGTGTTAGAAAAAAAAGACTTGTCGAAAGAAGCGAGGAGACCAAACTAAACTGCGCGGAGGCTGACATGTACTAAGAACCAGTGCGCTCCGTGAACGCGCCGAAGGAACCGGTCGACGCTACTAAAGAAAATGGTGGGGGAAACCCTATGGTGTACTGGTCGAGAGGGGTGGTTGAAGTTTCGGGGATGATGGTTGCTGTAGAGGGGGAAGAGGGGGGATTTTGAAGGGGGGAAGAAGTCACATATGACGATGCATATTCTTCTCGTATGCTCGCATCTTCGTTTTCTTACTAAAAAGAGGGGTAGCCTTTTTGGAATTTTTCTTACTTTCACCCTCCCGCCCCCTCTTAAAAATCTTCTCAAGTTCAATATCTGCAAAGAGTAACAGTTTTTTCCTAAAGTAGTTGTTAAAACCTTTTTTTTATTAAGAATTATTGCAAAACATTCGATTAACAAGGAATAATTATTGATCAAATAATTTTTCGTTTTGTTTCAGCTATTTAAAAGAGATGTGTATAACTGCTTTTTACTTCAACAACAGGCGTGCTACAATTCAAGGTCATTCAAAGTACTTCAGGATGTTTCAATGCCATTTAAAATACTTCGACGCACCACCCGGATAAACAAATGTACTTCAGGATATTTAAAGGTAAGTACCTATTTGAAAATATTAATATATTACTTTAGTATGAGTATTTCAAAATACTTCATGGTATTTAAAACTATTTGGGGAAATTTAGATTTCTTCTGCACTTCAAAACACTTACAAATTACTTAATAGTACTTTAAACATTTAGATAAAATAAAATATTGCTTCAGAATAATTATAAAGTACTTCAGGTCTCTTTAAAATTATTACAAAATACTTTTTGTGGCTTAAAACATTTACAAAGTACTATATGTTTATTAAAACTATTTATAAAGTACTTCGTGTTACTTTAAAAATAATTAAACAATTCTTTATATTAATTTAAACTACTTATAAAGGAATTTATGTTGATTCTAAACACCTATACAGTACTTCGTGGTACTTTAAAATACTTATAAAGTACTTCGTGGTACTTTAAAATATTCATAAAGTACTGTATGGTACTTTAAAATACTTTTTAAGTATTTTATGTTGTTTCTAAATACTTATAGAGGACTTTATGTTACTTTAAAATACTTACAAAGTACTTTATGTTCCTTTAAAATACTTTTTAAGTAATTTATGTTGTTTCTAAATACTTATAGAAGACTTTATGTTACTTTAAAATACTTACAAAGTACTTTATGTTACTTTAAAGTACGTATAAATGCCTTTATATTACTCTAAAATACTTATAAAGCATTTTATGCTTGTTCTAAATACTTACAAAGTACTTTATGTTATTTTGGAATATTTGCAAAGTACTTTATGTTACTTTGAAATACTTGCAAGTACTTTACGTTACTTTGAAATACTTGCAAAGTACTTTATGTTACTTTGAAATACTTACAAAGTACTTTATGTTACTCTGAAATAATTACAAAGTACTTTATGTTACTCTGAAATAATTACAAAGTACTTTATGTTACTCTGAAATAATTACAAAGTACTTTATGTTACTCTGAAATAATTACAAAGTACTTTATGTTACTCTGAAATACTTACAAAGTACTTTATGTTACTTTTAAATACGTATTAACTACTTTGTGTTACTTTAAAATACTTGCAAAGTACTTTATGTTACTTTAAAATACTTGCAAAGTACTTTATGTTACTTTAAAATACTTGCAAAGTACTTTATGTTTCTTTAAAATACTCACAAAGTACTTTATGTTACTTTAAAATACTCACAAAGTACTTTATGTTACTTTAAAATACTTACAAAGTACTCTGTGTTACTTTGAAATGCTTACAAAGTAGTTTATGTTACTTTGAAATGCTTACAAAGTAGTTTATGCTACTTTGAAATACTTATAGAAGACTTATGCTACTTTGAAATACTTATAAAGTACTTTGTGTTACTTTGAAATGCTTACAAAGTACTTTATCTTACTTTCAAATACTTATAGAAGACTTTATGCTACTTTGAAATACTTGTAAAGTACTTTATGTTACTTTGAAATACTTACAAAGCACTTTCTGTTACTTTGAAACACTTGGAAAGTACTTTGTGATGCTTTGGAATACTTATAAAGTACTTTATGTTTTTCTAAATATTTATAAAGGACTTTATGTCACTTTAAAATACTTATGAAGTATTTTATGTTGGTTTTAAATACTTATAATGTAATTTAGTTATTATGTTTCTAAATACTTTTAAAGTATTTTACGTTGGTCTGAGGTACTTACAATGAACCAGTTGTTACTTTAAAGTTTAAACTACATATAAAGTACTTTATGTTGTTTAAACTACATTTAAATTTCTTTTGCTGATTTTAACTTTTAACTACATTAGAAGTAGTTTCTAAAAATTTTAACTTACCTAGAAAATGCTGCTTACTACTCCAAATATCCGTAAGGGATAATTGTAGGTACCTGGGGGTGTTTTAAATTATACTTCAGGTTTCTTCACTTTACTCTAAAATATTTTAACCAACTTAAGGTTATTCTGAAAATACTTTAAAATATTCAAAAACACATTGTATTACTTCAAAAATAATTCATTTAATTACCGAGATTAGTTCTAATATTTTTTAAAGTACATCACTCATATCATTTTGTGATATTTTATCTCTATACTAAATAGTATATAGGGTAAACCAGACACTTTTCACTTGTATATAGCTTAAAAACCGTAAGAGATAAAAACAATTTGTTTGTTACTAATCATTTCTAATATCATCATAAACAAATCTAAGCTTTTGTAATTTAAAAAAAATAATTTTTTTCTACGTTTTTTGAAGGTGGCCGACTACTGTCGTATTCTTACTTGTTTATTTAAAAATTTTTTTTAACGAATAACAAATTTTTTTTATAAACATGATTGGTTTAATAGTTTTGTGTGATCGTAAGGAACAATATCACTTGAAAGAATTTGAAAAAAAATATGAATTGCACTTTTTAAATAGTGTTAATTAAAAAGGTAGCTTTAGGTGGCCGACTACTGTCGTATTCTTATTTGTTTGTTTGCAAATTTTTTTAATGAATAAGAAATTTTTTTATTGTAAACATGATTGGCATAATAGTTTCGTAGGGCCATAAGGAACAATTACACGTGGAATAAATTTTAAAGAAATGTTAATTGTAATTTTTTAACAGTATTCATTAAAAATATTTTCTTAAGTGGCCGACTACTGTATGGTTTACCCTATGTATGTAAATTGTGTCATTTTTAATGATGGTGGATTAAGAATTTAGCATTCTTCAAATCAAATTAATTACTACTGTATAGATGCTTCTATAAACATATACATAAAGGAGATAGAGATATTGAAGCACAAATAATAATCTTATTATTTTAACACATATAAAGAAGATAGATTATTGCGTAATAAAATTTTGCAGTATATTTGTTTTATTTATATCGTTTACATAATCAGTTCATTTTGTGACCAATATGATTTATCTTATCTAGAGCAAGACCTCTTTGACCCTATGTTTTCTCATGTCCTAATTAAAAAAAGAAAAAAACCATCAAGACGTTTGATTCCATGCATATATTACAAAAACATGACTTAATGTAGTTATAATGTTCCTTTTTTTTCCCAGTACAAAATCATTTTAAGTCATTAAAAATTTTTTGATAAAACTAATGAAACCGTTGGTAAAAAGAAGTCAGAAAACACTTGAAAGTTTATTATCTGTTATCAAAAATATATCAGTGTTTCACATTTATCGAATTATATTTCATTTATATTAATAGCATGAACATTAATTATAGTTTATTAATAACATAGAGTCTTATATTATTATTATATTATAATAATAGTATAATAATTTGTAATTAATGTTCGATTTGAATTTTTAAAAACTGTTAGTAAACGATATAAATAAATACAAAGAATATAAAAAAATTTAAGAAGAAATATATGTTTAGAATGGTTCTAATTGATTCGATGGTTAGTTTTAATTTTGAATTTTAATGAATTGTCCCCTCTTAGTTGACTCAATTGTTCCAAACTGGTCCAAAAGGGTCAATGTACATCGAAAGAGCAATTCAATGACCTTTGGTATTTGTAATCTACATCATTGTGTGCCGTCGTCGACTTTATACTGTTTCGACCATCCTGCTCGCAGATATATGCAAAAAGCATTGACTTTAGATTAATTTAAAAAAAAACAATGTTCAACTATAAACAATCATCAAAATTGAACTATTTATCAGGTAGACAATTTGCAGTTTTATTATACAATTTCTCGTAACGTTTCAAATTTCTCATTAATCATAAAAAAAAGAACTTACCAAATTTTCTCTTTAAATAGAAAAAAAAATGAAATGCAAAATTCTAAAATATAAATACGACATAGAGGTACTAATGAGCTTTAGATGTTACTTTCTTATTCCAAGGGTAGGATGTACACATGTACAATATCTAACTGTTAATGTAGATGAACAAAGCAAGCTTAAAATAACTGTTTCGAAGCTTTCAGTGTGACGTTTACGAACACTGGTGAACTCGTAATTCCTGACTCATCCTTTTAAAACAGGGACACTTTTTAAAAATATAAATATCAACTCCTTTAGATATATGGGGCGGTCCACGCCAAACCGAAATATCATCGGATTTGACATTTTTAATTTGGCTCAAATTTTTTTACCTTTTTGTACTCCACGAAAA
>JUFY01035439.1:0-16024 GCA_001855655.1 Leptopilina clavipes
CTTTTTCACACCACTTGTTCAAAATGCAAAATACACATTTATTATAAATAAATATTATTTTTATTGAAACTTATCGATAAAAATCTGCTTCAAATGAGCTTTTTAAAATAAAGTTTGATAGCTTACCGTTGAGCGAAATAACCCCATCTTACTTTAATATGTGAATTTTTGAAGCCAAATGAACGGGTAAACTTTTTTAAAAGAAACCTACTGTACATGAAGTAAGTTAAAATTTTGAATTAAATTTTTCCTTTTTTTCAATGATGACATTATATTACTTTTTTGTCCAACATGCACGATAAACGCGACTTTCTGTGAATGTATAGCGGGCGGAAAGTAGGTCTTTGTTGCATAACTACCCTAAGCGGGCGGAAAAAAAATTATACTTGTCCGCTGACGTCACAAGGCGGGCGGAAAAGACTTTCCCGCCCGCTGTGATGATTACTTTTTTAAATGATCTGTATGGATTTGTATTAATCTTTCTTTTTTAAGTATTTTATAATATAAATATTTAACAATTTTAAAAATATAACAGAGGATAAATTCGCCTTCAATTGAATAAAACATTTTCAATATCTTTAGTAATCATTAGTTATTTTTTAACAAAAAACATCGTGTGCAACACGGGCGGAATTGTCAATTCTGACCTTGCCACACAATATTCTATTGTTGTATATTGATAAAGGGTTAACATTGTGCGCGCCGTATTATAGCCGCCTCTCCCCAACTGATATACTTGGAAAATATTAAATTTTGAATTTATTTTTGGGTCCCTCTACATAATAATTACAATATTTATAAAGATTACATTTCTGGATTTTTCTTTAATTTTTTCTCTACTCTACAAAATTCTTAGTACACATTTTCAAAGGATCATTTGTTGTTATTGAAAAATATAAGTGGAAGTACATATTTTTTTTGTAACTGGTAACAAATGTTTACTTATTGTTAGCAATTGTTAAATTTAATTCAAAATTTCAGATATCAAACTGTACACGTTTTTATTTTCCTTAAATATTCTTTTCCCCCTCTATTTTAAGTTTTAAGTAGAATTGGGAACTATTTTGAAATATTATTTTTATATTGTTCATTGCTTGCGATCTACGCGAAAATACTGGGCATTCATTGAAATCTATTCACGTTAGCTTTTAAAGGACAATTTAAGGTTTTTTTACTTCTGTTACTTTCAATATGAAATTTAAATTTGAAAATATTTATCAAAATAAATTTTTTATTCATTACTTTCATTAATATTTTTTTAAAAGAACATTTTATTAAATAATGTCCTTCAACGATATTATATAAGTAAATTAATTTTGAAAATTTAATTTTGAAAATTTTGAAACTTAAAGAACATTTTATATTATTTGTATTTAAGTTTTTAATGAGTATTTCATAAAATTTTTTTAAATAAAAAATTATTTAATGTAATTTGAAGAAAATTAATAATTGAGTAGAATTAAAGTAAAATAAAAATAATTAAGCCAGTAAAACTTTCTTTCTTCACTTTTAAAAATCTATCAATGAAAACAATATTAAAAAAAAAATTTTTTAAAGATATATTTTGCTGAAGAAAGAATAAAGTATTATCTGTGTTTTCAATAATACGTTGTGTGTTTTTTTGACAATTTCTAAGCTTGAAAAGATTCTTCATTTAAAAAAAAAATTCATAAAAGTGCAATATAATGCGCAGAAAAAATATCCCGATTTCACTTAGATGTATTGTTAAACAAAAGGAATAAAGGATTTGGAAGTGTTAAAGAAATTTAAAAGTAGAGTTGTTTAGCAATTTATAAATGTTGGAATAATTGGTGAAGAAAAATTGGCAAATTGGAGAAATGAATGAACTTAATCAACTCAAGACAGTTAAGTTACTGAAGCCAAACTGAGTTTTATTTGACTAAACGCAATAGATTTCATCGGACCTCGTAAAACAATATTATTACCAACTAATTTTTTTTACGTAATTTAATGTATTCACTGTACAAATTTTATACGACTGCTATTTTCATAGTAGTATTTCTTTAAAGTTTATTAACTCCAGTAAGATAAGAGAATGCATAGTTAATCGTCCAACGATTGTAATCGGGGGAGCAGCTTAACGTATGGGATCACGATTTTTCGTCCGTTAAATACTATATTTTTTCAATATTTCTAGTACATAGTGACTTTGCTATGTGGGAATAGTTGTCTCAAATAAAGAATTTCCTTCCGTTAACATTTTTTCGAAAAACGTTTTCAGAGGTTTTTCTTTTCTTTTTTCTTTTCTTTTTTAAATAAAGAGGAGACGACACAAAGCATTTCAGTGGTCCTACGAATTGTATTATTTATAAATTCTAGTCGCTTCGCATTAATATTATTATTTTTTGCTGTTTCCTTTCTCTTTTCATTCAATGAATTACGAATGAGACGACGATTTTTGGCCAAAGAGCTGTTCGATGGCAGAATAAACTTGTCAATAATTTAAACGCTCTTCTATTTTATCAAGGCTCATTACTGTTTGAATAATGTTTGACTTCTGTTTTTCTTCATTTTTTTAAAATTAAATTTGCAGTAAGTTTTCACGTCTTATAAAACACATGATAATCCAGTTATTTAAAAAATCGAAGGATTGATTAATTTCATTATTTAAAAAAGTTGACGTATCGTCGCCACACAGTTTTCTATTTTTTTAACATAACTCGCCCAACACATTATTATTTTTCAAAATAAGAACGCTGCTCGTCGCACATGAGTATTATGCATCAGTCTGTGTGCAAAGCAGCACCGATCTTCTTTAAAGTGTCAACAAAATGTAAAATCATTCATCTGCTCCTTTCAATTGTTTTTTCTTTCCTTCTTTCTTTTTCTTTACTTTACCAAAGTTTTTACAAATTAATAACACCCGAGTAAGAGATCATCAAAGACAAGAAATGTAGTCGTCTTGTTAACTTTTAACACTACTTTTGATTGTATTGTTATCTCCTCTGATGATCGTTCGTTCAAAAACAATGATTGAAAATAAAGTAAAAATTTAATTTAACCATAGCTAGATGGAAAATATTGACAATAGATGAAATTTATATAATATCGATATTGTTGACTAAAGTCGGGATTGAAGTGTAAAGGATGGAATGTGATATCAATTTTAAAAAATATTTCTCTCATCCTTAATAAACTTGAGTAGAGTATTTTTTTAATAAAAAAAAAGAAAATACTAAAAAAATATATACAAATTATTGTTAATTTTTATTAAAAGAAAGCAAAAAATTGTCACGAAAAATTTGACATCATTTGGCAGATGAAATCATTTTAATAAATTTGATAGTAAATCATTCGTCAAAACTGAATAAATTTAAAACTAATGAAGACACAGAAAATGAGACACGGGGATTTGACTTTACCAAACGTTTTTGCTTTCGGTAAAAATTTGATGATTGAATGATGATTTTCAAATTATCCAGTCGTATTGCTTCCTACCACATTCTCGGTTATGATTGCATTGGGACAATAAAACGATTAGAAATTTTTTACTGATTAAAACAAGATGAAAACGTAATCACTTGATTTGCAACCATGGATGCTTGAGGCACTCGGCTGCCGTGGCTCGTAAATCTGGATCAAATTCAAGCATTGGAGTTAAGAAATCTGCAAATTCTCGTGCTTCACTGGCTGACCAATCGTACTTTTCTATTAAGACGGCACACAATCCCCATGGTTTCAAGCCGGTAATGTGCTTCAATTCTCCTTTCTTGTTGAAAAATAATCGTGAATGTTTTCCAGAGAGAGCAATTCGTCGGGGTATCTCGCCAAGAAGTTCAATTATATGCGCTAGGTGATCTTCATCCCTGTAAAAAATTACAAAATATCATCATTCATTTCCGTTTTAATATTAAACAATCTTCTTTTTCATCTGCTTTTTTGCAAATAACCAAATTGCATTTTTATTTTTTGAATTAGTATTTAACAGATATCACCCATATTGGATATTGGATTCGACATTTTGAGTTTTGCAAATCTAAAGTCAGATTTGTATTCAGCGACCCCAAAAACCTCAGTTGTGATTTTGCTCCTAAATAATTTTACACTGCTTCATGATATCTGTTTTTATTCATTTCTGGTACTGTGTATGTACTACTGGACGTTAAAGGGTTAAATAAATCTCACGCTTGAGGTTAAATACAGTCTTATGCACAAACATTCGATATGTTAAATAAATAGTTTGCTGAAAATGTAAACCCGAAAGGCAACCGAAACGTACCAAAAATAGCAAAAAAATGAAAGAAAGACATTTAACATTTAGTCCCACAGTGTACATTCTTGGCTTGGACAACAACTGCACAAAATCTGATAACAAAATATATAGCAAACAGTTCCAGATTCATCTTCAGGGTACCCAAATAGGCTAAAATATTTCGTTTAAGTCCCTTCTATAGTCAAAATTTTAATCCTACAACTATTTCCGTTTTGAAGCTAATGCAAACTAATGGTTTTGACAGTTTAACATTTAACCTCAGTCTCTCCTACTATTCAATTTAGATAACGCAAAAAATTGACCTTCTTCATTAAATTTTTTCAGAGAAACCACTGAAATTTTTAATTGCAACTATTCATTACCTAAAAGTACATAACTTGAACGAAATATTCCGATATAAAACTTAAAAAAATATTGAAAAATAGAAGCGTGCTGTACGATCCTGGAGAGATCTGTTCAAAAAACATGGTTTACGGTGATCACGATTGCAAAAGTATGGTTTATCCGAAACACAAAATTCAAATGGATTTAATTGAATTAGCAGATAATCTAGTCCTTAGTGTTTGGACTTTTATCTAAAAATTCATTTTCTTAAAAAAAACTTGTTTATGATGGATATTAAAGTTAATATAAATAATAAAATTTTATTCTTTGCATCAAGATGAATCGATTCGTTTCAAAAAAGTTTAAAAAAATAAAATAATGTTAATGCAACCAGACTGCATTTTTGTTCATAACCTTGTCTTGTTTTGTTTATACAATCAGCGACCCAAAAAAACCCCGAGTAACGACTTTCAAGCGATTTGAATTTTGAAAAAAAAACTTCTGATTCGTAATCAGCGACCCCAAAAACCCCCATAAGCATTTTTGTTTATTAAATTAGTGTTGTAATGTAATGTATGCCGCAAAGGGTTAAGAAGAAAGAATTTCAGTTAATAAATTTAAAAAAATAAACTTTTCTTTTCTGTAATAAAAAAAGTGGTGGATTGACAATTTTGGTCGGTACGAATATGAATTCATGAATTTTTAATATAGAGAAAAGTTACAGTAAAGTGTATGTCAAAATTTGTCATCCTTTTTTTCGCCATTTTTGCAAATTTAGGTTCATCCGCATTTTACGTTCAGAATATTTTGATTGCATGTAAAATCTCATTTAAAATAAGCCCAAGAACAATAGAAAGTGTTAATTATTTTAGGAATAATTTTAATTTAAAAAAAACAATGCAAATGCAAGAATTTTTGAGATATCTTATTTAAAAATTAACCCTTTTGTTTAGGGCACATTTTCCGCACAATTTTAGTAGATTTTAATGTATTAAAGAGAAAAATTTGTTAATTTTTATATTTTAGGAAATAAACGAATAATTTATTTAAAAAGATAATTTTTTGTTTGCACTTTTAATTAGAATGTGAGTATTAAAATTTACCTGCAGTAGTCTTCACCGCTGTGAGGTTCGAAAAGATAGTCTCCAGTTGCAAGTTCAAAAGCCATACAAGCTGTTGACCAAATATCAGCTGATGTGCTGTATCCATCTCCTAATAACACTTCAAGTGATCGATACTGCCTAGTTTGAATATCTTCAGTGAATTTTTTGTAAACCCAACAAGCATTTCCGAGATCGGCTATTTTTACTTCCACATCACAATCCACTAGTGCTGGATCCAATGGAGCAACAGATGCTTGTTTCCCCTGCTTTTTATTAGATGAATTGTCGTTCTTATCTGTCAAATCAAAGTATTTTCAATTTAAAGAATAATACAAATATTAAATTAATTATTAAATGAGTTCTTAATTTTATAACAATACTCGATTTTTCGATAATGTATATGTAACGTCTAGAAGACATTTTTTAAATACATATCATCGTCTTTAAAAAAAATCTAAAAAAATATTTTTTTCTACTACTTTAAACTGGAACATCCTCTTAATATAATTAAGCTTTTTAAAAAACTTTTTTTAAATAAAACAAACATTAATTTAAATTTGCGATTTAAAAATTTACAGGAAATTAAAATATCAAATTAAAAAGGAAGTATTAACAAGGAGAGCTTTTCAAGATACTGATAGGCTGCAAAATGTTATTTTGAATTTTGCTTTTTTTCTATCATTGATTTGAATTCAGCGATATAATTTTTCATTTGGTTTTGAAATTTAATAGAATTATTTTTCAAAATGTCTAAACTTTATATTTTAACAATTTATTTAAACAATAATTTTTTATTGTTGTTTTTTTACATGAAGATGGAGGTTTTTATTTTGGTTTCTTTTAATGATAAATTTGTTATGTTCTTAAAAGACTGTAAGCATAAGAATAGTGTTTTTTTTATTTTGTTGAGAAATTTTCTTTTTTTGAAATTTTCAATGCATTAATCCATCCGCACGGCTTGATTGGCAGCACTAGCTGTTTACTCAAATCAGCAATATAAATTAATTGTAACTCGAAAATTTTAAATGTAGATTATCATTTTTGTATCCTTACAATAAAATACGTTGAAATAAAATTGTTATAAACATTATCTTCATCTTCATGTAAAAAAATAACGATAAAAATGATTGTTTAAACAAATTGTTGAAAAAGTAAGTAAGACTCTCCTTGTAAATTAAAAACTTTCACAATTGTTATATTTTCTATTAAAAAAACTTAAGGAATATATTCCGATAAAAAATTGGGTAATTTTTCAGATTTTACACCTAGTAATTAATACTATTTTTTGTAATTTACCATCACTACATTCGTCTTTCTCTGGGAAATCAACGGACACAACGCCTTCGCCACAACTTTTCTCGACATCGCTCAGAATGACGTTTTCAATTTTCTGTTGTTCGTTCACTTGATTTTCAATTTTTTCACCACCTGCCAATCCGTCGACGCCATTTACATGCATAGATGGAATAGATGGTTCCGATGTATCGGGAGATTCTTTACTTTCGACGTTATCCTCCATACTTTCCGTGGTGACATCTTGCTCGGGACTGTTTGGTTCGTGCACCTCAACATCTCCATTTTCCTTGACATCGTCAGTGGTTTTTACTTGTTCCTCAATCTCCTCAATTTGTTCCATTTGCTTTTTCAAAAGTTCATTTTGTCGTTTGGCCTTTTTCTTTAATTTTTTCTTTTTGTTCTTTGACATTTTCGCGTTAATAATTGGTTCTTGAAATTCCTTCGGTGCAGTTGATATTAGAGAAACTGGTAATTTTAAGCCCAATGAGTGAAGTTCTGTTGCTTCGGAGGCCAATTTTCTTATATATGACTCATCGACGCAAATTAAAACATTCTCGGGCTTTATATCCGTGTGAATTATTTTACCTGACGAGGAAAATTACATTCAGTGAATATTTTATACTTGAGAGAAATTATTTTTATCTTTAATGAAGAATTTATATTTTTGATGTGCGAAAATTAAAAAAATACACTTATTACTTACACTTATTATGAAGGTAATCCAAACCCTCAAGAACTTGTCTTATTATTCGCTTAACATTATTTCTTGGAATCCCTCGATAATTAGATCTAATAATGAGTCTAAGTAGATTGTGTCCAAGTACTTCGAAAACCATACAAACGTGCAATCCATTGATGCCTCTGATCTTGAAGTCATGTAGCAACTGGACGGTTTTGTTGCGTTTGGGATCACTGGGATCAGTGTCGCGAACATCCTTCAAAAGCTTGATTTCATCAAGTGCAGTTTCCGTGAAATGAGATGCAGACTTGACCACTTTCAGGGCTACAAATCGCTTGTCCTAAGATCACAATCACAATTGTATTAATATAAGAATCATTCAATTAAGTGAAGTTAATCAATTTCATTCGTCCAAGATATTTCACCTGTAGATCCCAGCAAAGCCAGACAGTAGAAAAATGACCCCAACCAAGTTTGCGCGTGACGTGATAGCGATTCAAAAACAAATCTCCTATTTTTACTGGATAGTAACCTCCCTTGCAATAATCACTGCTGTCTTCTTGTTCTTCTTCCTCACTGCTATAAACATCGTCGTCGTCTTCGATCGTCTCATTACTCGAACTGTGGCTGGCATTCAATCTATTATTCAAAGAAATTCATTAAGTTCATTGACTCATTTTTCATAGAGAAAATTATGCACAACTAAATTTTACTTCATTTTGTTTTGAATCTGAGAAGCAGCCAAAAGTTTCAATTCTTGATAATAAACAAATGGAAAGATAATGAAAAAAGCAAATATTATTTAACATTCTCTCGTTTGAGAAAAGTTTAGAAAAATAAATAAATGTAAAAATACTTCACAACAGAATAGTACAGTATCGAATAATGATAACAATGATCATTCATTTTATTTATCTTGTAATTAGACAATCACAAGAATTCAAGAAAAATAAATTCTCTACTTTTACCAAATTTAAATATATAAAATTCCTTCGAACACTTGTTTCTTAATTCCTAAGCAAGCAAAATGTTACGATTCATTACATAACTTAATATTTTTGTGCAAAAAATATTAATTACAAATAACTTGAAATTTTATATTTTTATATTTATTATTTACATTTAATTGGAAAATTAAACAAATATTCCTTTAAAACTAACATTAGAAATTTCTTTCAAGAAAGTATAATGATTTTTAAAATAAAATATCAAATTCTTCGCATCAGAAAATTCAAATTATCAAAATTGTTTTTTTATAATTAAGTAGAATAGAAAAAGGAAATATAATAAGAAATGAGAATAGAAGAGGGAGGGGAGGGGGTGAAATGGAAAACACAAAAGTTACAAAGAAAATTAAAATGTACGGCAAAGTTGTAAAATTATAAAATATTGAAATTGTTCAACAATTATTGAACTATGAAAAAATCTACCAACGACAGTAATTAAAACAAGAGGAGTAAATTTTAAAAGTTTGATAAACTGAAAACTAAGATTTAAAAAATGAGTGTCGAGAGGTTAAAATTTGTCGCAGTTTTAATTGTCAGGTTTGTTAAAAGTTCGCTGAACGTGATAAATTGACTGCTTGAGTAGAAAAAGAAGAAGGGGAAATATAAAGTTTGGAAAAAGAGGCAAATTTAAGTATAGCAGGTAAAGTAAAAAAATTGCTTGGGCACCTGTGCCCGTTGCCACCGGAATTCTGTCTTTGCAATCGAATGTCTTGATTTTGATTTGCGTTTGATGCTTTGGAACACTGGGCACCGGAATTGTCCTGATCACCTTGAGGACCTTTACCCTTTCGTTTCACCGGCTTGTGTCGTTTCTTTTTCGCCTGAATTGCCAATACTCTTCTGTTCACGTCGTTTTTCGTACTCATCCCGTCGTTTGTCCCAATCTCGTCGTGGCCTCTTTTTCGGCTTCCTGCTTCCGGCGCGATTGCTTCGCTTCTCCTCGTCTCGCACAAATTTAAATTACCTTGCCTTCTCCGCGTAAAAATGGATCACTTGGAACCCAGTTAATATAATTTACCCCGTTTTATCCGAATTTAGAGTCTCATTTTGACCGCGTCGCGCAATTACACTGCGGTTGTTTGAGTATGGCTGCTCTAAATGGCAGCTGCCTACTTTTCTTCTTATTTCTCACTTACTTTATGTTTAGTAACTCAAACACGAAATAATTAGCGAACAATAATTTCCATTGAATTTATAACGTTTATAGGAAGTTCACGAGGCAAATCGCTTTGGTTACGATGATCCTAACCCGCAAGCAGTGGTGGTCAAACATCCCCCTCTTCATGCCCTCTCAGTCCGTCTCACTCTCGCCCACTCTGCTTCTCCTACTCTTTCTCTCTCACTCGAAAGATTTTGCAAATGTAGTCTGCTCTCCGCTATTTGCAAAATTCATATGAACCTTTAGAAAAGTAAATCACCAAAACAATCAAGTTTCCATATCTTCTTTTATTTATTATATATAATTTCGTTTGGTGGCAACACAAAACGTTAATATTAACGAAATTTAAATAATTATTGAGTTTTTAAATTTTTTGAGTGCCAACTTCACACTGGCAGTCAATTTTTCGAAGATAATATGAAAATATCGTTTTCAAATTGTTTATAGTGATGTTAATTAATTTCAATTTGTATGTTCTTTCTTGTATAAACACGTGAGCAATTTAAATACACCCATTTGACGAATAAACTTTTATAAAACATTTTTGAGCAAATTTGGAAGATTCCAATATTTATTTTCTGCGCAAATTGGCGCGAAATTCAACTTTCGTTTTTGTTAACTAGTATCTAATTCGCTTTTTAAATTCACTCGATAAAGGCGATGATTATAAAATTAGTTAAATACAGTTGAAAAACAAAAAAACAAGACATTAATGTAAACTAAACGTTTTAAGCAAAAGGAATTTACTATTTACAAAACACATAATAATTGAATTTTTAAGAAAATATGGCAATTTATGTTTTCATTAATTAATCAAAACAATGTTGTCAACTTGACAGTTGATATGCGCATGAGCAATAATATAAACATTTGTTGGCGCCATTTTTTAAATGTAAAATGTATCTTTTTTTTACCATTAGGGTAAATAGGGCAAAAAGTAATTTATTAATGTAGAAAAAAAGTAGGCTGAAGTAAAAAAACGAATTGAAGTGCACTTTGCAAAAATGAACGTATATTATTTAATAAAATTACATAAATTTCACTGACGAAAAAAATATTTCGATTCGCATAAAGATTGAGATTCCTGAATACAGATGGTGGAAAGATAATAATGATTTATAAAGTATAATTTTATAAATTAAAAATGTAAGAAATCATATACATATGTTCGTTAGCTCTATTTTATATTACTAAAAGTTTATACAATTCATGATATAAGTTTCTGTTGCAATGAGGAATAACGATTTGTTATTCATTGACTAGTGACTATAATGATACTGACCATATCGCACCCTCGTTACAAAAGTATAATTTTACGAATATAACATCGTACAAGAAATTTTACAATCAAAAAATTCTAAATAAAATGCAACCAATTACTTTTATATTACATATTTATGTATTTTTGAAAGGAATTAAAATTATTCTCATTAAAAACATGCAGTAGCGCTAGTAATTTTTTTTATTCTTGGAAAACAATTTTTAACATGAAAAATAATATAGAAAATATTTTTTTATTTTTTCAAGAAATTCTTAAGTTAAATTTTTCTGTTAGATAAGATAACTTTCTTGGTCCAACTTAAAAAAAAAACAGACCTGTAAATAATTTTGAATTATTTGAAAAATTAACATAACCTCTTCGTTTCGACTTGACATTTTTTTCAGAAAATAAGAGGAAGAATTTTGATTTTTATTATTTTTTTATGTTAAAACTTGTTTTTTAGTAATAAAAAAAATGATGGACTGCCAATTATTGGCGGTATTGAACTTTTGCACGGAAAATACGATACAAATTATTTTTTGCACAACACTATATATGTAAAGCAAAAAATATACATTAATAAATTCTACAAACATGCCTACACAATATAAATTGACTAATTCAACTAAAATAGTAAATAATTTTTTTAGGGCAATTGTCATATTTTAATAACAAACAATTTTAAGGTCAAATTTTCTGTACGAAGGTAAAATTTTATGTATTATGAGAAAAATGAATGTTTTGATTCCAAACGAAAGAAGCCTAATACCATAAAGTTTAATTATAGTATACTTCACTTAAACTTTAACATTTATCTTAGTTTTTACCTGTACGCGGTAATTAGGCTTCCACATTAAATCAACTGAATAATCGTTTTTTTAAGTATGTTCGTTATTTGAGACAGAACAATAGTACATTCATATACATAATGTTGAGTTAATGAATAAATCTGAACTAACATTCCTGCTCGAAAATCAGTCCGCGTAATGTTTTTTAAGTGAGAAAATGACTTTTCCATACAATTATATACAAATAGAATATAAGAGTATATATTATGTACTGTAATGTAATATAATCTTTGTAAATTTCTAAATTTTCATAATATTTCACCTGTCACTAAATTATGAGCGATAAAATTATCGAATACAGAGAAGAATGTAATGTTATAGTCGATTATGACTTGGTAAAAATTAGAGTCGACCATGACAGTACTAAAATTGTCAAATTTTTTGATTAGCAACAGTTTTACAATTTTTAAACTTAAAACTAATTTCCATATTCACTTTGAGCTATGACGAATGCCGAAATAGTTTCTAACTCGTCAATTGCTAGCGAGAATGTTAGTTTTCTTCTTATTTTTTTCCTCCGTTCTACAATCGTTAATTATATAAACTTGTAAATGAAGTCTTTATTTTTATATGTGTAGTGATGTACAACACTCATGTTCGGTAATATTTACCTCTGCAATAAGTGTAAATATCTATTAAGTAATAAATACTTCCTTCGCTGTTCACTGCCTCGGAACAATTACGAACCAAAAGAAATGTACAAATCTTAAGCAGTCAGGGATAAAAACGAAGAGCAGGAATGAGATGATCAGTTCAAATTATTGAAGGATGAATTGGTAGACAAGCAATTCCCAACCCCTAGCAACAACCACCTCCTTGTGCGCTTCCTTGTCCACCGGAACCCGCTATTCCACCAGGACTGGTCGGAGAATGTTGAGGTCCAATTTTAATTCCGTTTGCCTGAAGAGAACAAAATTTTAAAGACTTTCTTTTTCCTTTTCTGATTGAGGTGAGGAAAAATTCAGTCTTAATTCTAAATCGTGCTGTTTTTAAGATTAATTTTCATTTTTAGAAATTGAAATAAAAATTTTCAATACATTTTTCAGACTTTGACCAGTTTTAGAATTATTTTAAAATGTCTTCAGAAGTATTAAAAGCATAAATATTATGTATACCAAATTATAGGTACAATTTAAAATAATTTATTTTACAAAGAATAGTGAAAACACAAACAAAAAACCAACGAAATATTGTCAATTGCTGCGGGGTTTTAAAAAACATTATTATTTACTCAGGCCTCGGATTATTTTAAAAGATATTTTTTAAATTATATAAAATTCAAAAATTTTGTAAAATCTTTGAAATGTAATTGAATTTTTGGAAAAATTTTAAAAAAGTAATCAAATTTTTGACAGAATTTTAATTATAAATATGAAATGATTTCACCGAAATTTTAATAAGTCTAAAAAAGTAAATTAAAAAAAATTTTAAATTACTGTGTTCAAAGATAATATTGAATATTAAAAAATTATGATAAAATACTTCGAAGAATTAGTGTTTTAAAAATATTGTCATGTAATTTTTTTAAAATAATTCAAGTTCTTAAAAGAATTTTTGTATAATTTAAAAAAAAAACTAATTAATTTTTTGAAGAGTTTTCATTAAAGATTTTCAACATGATTGTTTTCTCCAAAATGTTCAAATTATTCTAAAAAATCGTAATGTTATTATTTTTTGCTTGTATTTAAATTTTCGGAAATATGTAATTGAAAATATTGAAAATAATTGAATTTTATAAAATTAGAATAAAAAATTCTAAGAAATACTTTTTTCAAAAATATTTTAATATAATGTAAAAATCGAAATAAGTTGCATTTAATAATAAAAATGTAAGCCAAAAAAAGTCGAAAAAGTCATAATATCCGAGGGCTGTAATTTTCATTTAATTTAAAATGGAAGTCTTTAATTGTCGAGCAATAAAATTTTCATTGAATTGTTTAAAATGACGAGTTAAATTTTAGTGTAAAAATATTTATGAAATTATTAAGGTGAAGCACTTGCCTCATTGTTAATATCGAAAACACCTTCTTGGATTTTTTCATAAATTTCTTTGGCCGTGTTGATAAAAGCTTCTTCTACGTTCGCTGCAGTCTTAGCGCTTGTTTCCATAAAAACAAGACCATGTTCTCTGGCGAAAGCCTCGCCTTCTTCTCTTCGAACTTCCCTTCGAGAATCCAAGTCACTTTTGTTGCCAATTAACATAATAACCATATTTGAATTCGAGTGTTGTCTCGCATCTTCCAGCCACGTTGTAAGATGATTAAATGTCTCTCGACGTGTAATATCATAAACCAATAATGCACCAGCTGCTCCTCGATAATACGAACGCGTAATAGAACGGAAAGCTTCTTGACCAGCCTGCGGCGTTAATATTTTTATGCATAGATTAATATATCATTAAAATTTCATCATCAACATATCAACGAAAGTAATCGTCGAGAATATATTTAAATTTATAAATAGAGTATATACATAATATAGTAAAATTCATTAATACTTTTTTATTTATTAATTATATGATTAGAAATTAGATATATAGAAGAATAATTACAGTATCCCATATTTGCAATTTAATTTGCTTTCCGTCAATGGTAATCATACGAGCACCAAATTCAACACCTATTGTTAAATCATGGACAGGTTGAAATCGTTTGTCTGTGAATTGTAGAAGAAGACAAGATTTCCCGACTCCTAAAGAATTATACAAAAAGATTTTTTTTTATAAATACTAAAGGATGCTTCAAAAAAAACTTCAAAAGTAGTCTGAAATTTTAATGCCTTTTCATAAAATTTATATTATCGAAGTTCTTTTGAAATTAAATTTTCACATTAAAATTTGATCACTTTTTACTGTTAGGAAAACAAATTGATTTTCTCAAAAAACACATCTGCCATATTTACAATTTATCAGGCTCGTTTTTTTCATGAATGAACATAATATAAACATACTTTGAATGTATAAATATTCATGAGAATAAGCGAAATATTGATTAGTACAAAATAAAAAATAACACTCGTTAAACAATTGAGCAAAATATAATGGTGCATAAGGTAAAAATTTATGATGCGAAACGAAAACAATGAGAGCTGTCAGAAAAGACGTAATAGAAATTGTTTAAGAACAATCGAGTGATGTTGATACTTTTATGCAAATAGAAAACTGACCTGTGTCCCCGATAATGATGTACTTGAAGAGGTATGCATAAGACATTTTGATAATCCAAACTTGTAAATGTCACAAAATGTTTAACAAGAAAAAGACACTTTTAGATTTTTGACTATCTTATCGTTTCTGCTTGGTCATGACGTCATGCTATCACTTCGGATAGTTTCGTACTTATTTCGATTATTTCCGGACGGTGTTATAAAACTAGCACAACCAATCAAATGTTTCAACGATGTCAGAGCGAATGAGCGGTTAATTTTAAATTTATTAGCTTATTATTTTATGTTTATATATATTATTTTTACTCTTAAAATATTGGAATATTGTAATTCTTGGTACAAATTTTCAAATATTTTCATCACAAGAGAAATTATTATTTATTGTTGTTTTTTAGCTTTATCGTAATTTACGGCTTTGTTGTAGCTTAAATATATAGGTACTCAGTTATTATTTTGATCATGGTGTTTTCGACATTAATGTTTTCTGTTAAATAATAATTAAAAAATGCACTGATAAAATTATGTAACGATTAATTGTGTTAGTTAAAGTTCACTTAAAATTAATAGAATGTATTAAATAAAGTTCTTGCCATTAACCTTAAAGGAGCTTCTACAATAGGTGCAAAAGGCAAGTAGCAAGTCCAACTGCAAGTGCGAACTTCATTCTGCGTTGGCCTAAAAGGCCAACACAGAATGAATACGGATACGGGAATAGGGCAGAGACTGAAAAAAGAAAAGGACAGAGACTGTCTATGTCCTCTTCTATCTCATGCCCTGTTCCCGTATCCGTATTCATTCTGCTTGAGCCTAAGTGTGCAATCACATGGAGGCGTAAAGCGTCGCGTCAAGCATCATTTCTTATGTAGCCTGTATTTTGATTGGATAATTTTTGGAAATTGTCCGACACTAAACCAATTAAAAGTCAAGTACATGAGAAATGACGCTTGA
>JUFY01035439.1:16228-29633 GCA_001855655.1 Leptopilina clavipes
GAAAACTTGCACGTGCGCATACATAGTATAAAATTATAGCAATTTTACAATGTTGTTGACAATAAGACTTTAAAGAATGAAAAAATAATGTAAAATAAGAATGGAAGAACAAGAAAAAATATCTTACACTTTTAAAATAAAAAAGACATGTAAAATGGAAACACGGAACCAACGTAGTCGACCGCAAAACGGTAGACGGAAGCGCTAGTTCATGAAAATAACACACTTTTATAGTTTTTGCATTATTTGAACAGCTCCATCTATTTCGTTTTCATTTGCGCGTGAGGTGTGCTGTTCTAAGTTCTTTTTTATTTTTTATGCTATAATTCTTAGTTCGATACTTTTCGAGTTTTGACTTTCTTCAATTCGACCTTTTTATGCTATGTTTTTTTTCTACCGAAAAACTAGCGCCTCCATCGACTGCTTCGCGGTCGACTACGTTACTTCGGTATTTCCATTTTACATGTCATTTTTATTTTAAAAGTGTTACATAATTTTTCATGTTCTTTCATTCTTATTTTACATTCTTTTTTTTATTCTTTAAAGTCTTGTCAATAACATTGTAAAATTACTATAATTTTATACTATGTATGCGCACGTGTGAGTTTTCTAGGTACTACATTCTTATTTGGAATGGTGAAATCCTAGAGATTTTTCCATACCTTCCTAGCTCTGTCGAACATTTACTATAGAAAAATAGTGGAATTTGACACTCAAGGCCTAAGCAGAATAAAACGGGAAGCGAACGCAAGCATGAGATAGAAAAGGACAGAAATATCGCCTGTCCTTTTCTATCTCATGCTTGCGTTTGCTTCCCGTTTTACTCTGCTTAGACCTTCCGGGCGAAATCACATGGAGGCGTAAAGCGTCGCGTCAAGTGTCATTTCTCATGTAGCCTGTATTTTGATTGGATAATTTTTGGAAACTGTCCGACAGTAAACCAATTAAAATACAAGTACATGTGAAATAGCGCTTGACTCGACGCTTTACGCCTCCATATGATTGCACCCTTAAGGTCCGTTCCACAATGAGACAAAACGCAACGCAGACGCGACGCGTCTCAATGCTAATCAAATGGGGACGCGTTGCGTTTTGTCTCATTGTAGATCGAATCTAAGGTCTTTCTCCAATATGTTCTAAAAGTCTGCGTTGAGGTCAAAGCAGAATGAATAAGGATGCGGGAACAGGGCATGAGATAGAAAAGGACACAGACAGTATCTGTCCCTTTCTATCTCATGCCCTATTCCCGTATCCGTTTTTATTATGCTTGAGCCTTTGGTCTGCGTGAGACTGCGTTTGCGTTGATTTTAGCATATGTTGCCATAGCAACCTACGCAACGCAGACTTTAAAGTTCGTTCCACAATTAGACAAAACGCAACGCGTCTCAGACTGTGTTTACATGCGTGCGTTCTAACGCAATTATTTGCGTTTTATATACTTCTGTCCTTGTTACACTCATTGCTCAACGCAAATAATTGCGTCAGAACGCACGCATGTAAACGCCGCCTCAATGCTAATCAAATGGGGACGCGTCGCGTCTGCGTTGCATTTTGTCTCATTGTGGAACGGACCTTAGGAATCTATTGGAGAAACGCCTTTACCCACGGACGAACGTGTCACACTCCTCACTTGTAACCATGTAAACATACACGAGTGTGACACGTTCGTCCGAGGATGGCATCGTTGCGCACGAATGTAAATTTAAACTTTGGCGCACTTTCGGTTCGTCTATGGCCTCTAGCCGCATTTTCATGAGACAAAAATATGGCCACACTGCACATACCATATGTGGTCACACTGTCTACACGACTGTTGACTAATTTCAATTGATAGACTCCACAATTTTCTATATATAATATTTTGACGTGAATTGTAGATTAATATAAACTTTCAAAGAAGTGAAAACACAATTAGTGGATACAAAATCAGTCGGCGTGGCACGCCTTTATTTAAGATATTAACAAATAATGGTAAAATTGTTTATATCAAAAGCAATAAGCAAGCAAAATTTCAATTTACACATTTAACTTAACTTTCAATTATTTTCTATTAAAAAAAAATGATAAATTCTCTTTTAACAATCAATCTGATATTTCTAGAAAAATCTTTAATTGTTGCATGAAATAAGAACAAATCAAAAACTACGTGTTTTATCTTGACAAACAATGATAAGTTAGTTATCAATTTTAGTAAATAATTTTTACATCGATGTTCGCAGGTGTTCAGTATAATTTATGTCTTTCTTTGAACTTGAAGTTAATTTATAAGTAGAAAAAACTACAAACGAAAGGTTTAATAATAATATTACAATGCAGGGAATGTCAACATGGAAGATCATTATTTTTGCAATGCTATTGTCTTTAATGGAGACAAATGGATTTTACGTCCCTGGTGTTGCTCCAGTCGAATTCAAAAAGGGTCAGAAAATCGAAGTAAAGGCTGTAAAAATGACAAGTACACATACACAATTACCCTATGAATATTATTCTCTTCCATTTTGTTGGCCAAAGAATGGAACTCTTAATTACAAATCTGAGAATTTGGGAGAAGTTCTTCGAGGCGACAGGTAATTTTTGTAACCATACTCTTAAAAATATGTTTGAAAATCAACATCGAAAATTTTATCTTTATTGAAACAATTCTTTTTGAGTCCAGCACTGAAAAAAAAATTGTTTCATTTGATTCAAATAACCGATTACTTTGTCTATTATCAAATAAATATTTACTTTTATAGAAAATATAATTGTATTTGATTTAAATACGATTCAAATATAGAAATTATTTCTGCAATTAAAGTTTATTTGACTTAAATAAAAAATTATTTAGTCAAAGTAAATATATTTATTTGATAATAGACAACTAATTCGTTATTTGAATCAAATAAATTTTTTTCTCCAAGGTCAATTTATTTTTAATTCATTTTCTTTCTATATTTGGTAATTTATTATTATTTACTCACATGCCGGAAAAATATGAGAATAAAATAAATTATAAATTCTTCCTGACGGTAATTTTAAAATTATTTATAATATTTAGACGTCCACGTGAAAAGAAATCTCTTTGTTGCTTTTTGTTTCATTTTTAGAAAATTTCAATTATTTTAAAAATTTTCAATTTTTTTTTAAATTCAAATTTATCTTTAAAAAATAGAACTGAAATATTTTAAAAACCCAATTTTCAGAAATTAAAGTAAAATTTTTTGAAACTTCAATTTTTAAGACAATTTGTAATCTGAATCAATTAGTTAATTAATAATAATAATAATAATAATAATAATAATAAATAATTAATCAATAAAACAACAAACAATTATCTTTGTTACTAAGTTTTGTATTATTTTTGCAGGATTGTAAATACGCCATATGAAGTAAGAATGAGAGAAGATATTCCCTGTCGTCTTCTTTGTCATCATCAAGGTAAACCGATGTTTTGGGACGAGGAGAATTCACAACGCGTTCTTGAACGCATTCAACACGAGTATTCAGTTCATTTGTTAGTAAATTTTCAAATTATTTTACTTTCACCGTTTTCTAAAGTCTCTGCTTAATTGTTTTTTCTTTTTATTATTTTCTTTCCTATTGTTTCACTGGAGATTTTTCATATATAATATAATCCATAAATATTGAATTTTTAAATCGCAACAAAATCTTTTGACGATATAAATATTTTCAAAAAATTACTCACCAGCAATAAAAAGCAAAAACAGTAAATATATTTTTTTATACTTAAAGCAATGTCATAATTATAATAATTATATTTATTATATATTTTTTTATTTTTTGTTCTATATTTTAAATACAATATTTATAATTATTATTATACATTCAAGAAGAAATAAAGAACATTCGTTTTTTTGAACGTTCAGAACTTTAGGAATGTTTTTGAAATTTTTCTCTTGAATTATAATTTCTGTTCATGAAATTTGTATCTCCTGGTATTTTTTTTTTTTATTTAATTTAATTTAATAATTTTTGTTCAAATGATGGAAAATTCAATTGAAAAATGTTTAGAAATTAAATGCGAAAAATTGATGAAAAATAATTACAGGTTAATTGATAATTTACCAGCGGCAACGAAGAAAATGCACAAGGAAACAAATAACTGGATAGTTTATCATGGATATCGATTAGGTGGTATTGAAAACAATAATATTGGCGATCGAGTATTTATCAATAATTATCTGGAGCTGAAATTGAGTTATCATAAACACGGAGAGTACGTATAAAATTTTCACTTAAACAATAATCACTGTTTGTTACCAATTTCACCTTTTTTTTTACCTATTTAAAATTTTTTCATCTACCTATTTCACTTATTTTGATAATTTGTCACCTTTTTCATTTTTTTTCCTGATTCGATTAATTTTTCGTTGTAATAAATTTCAAAAATAAGTTTTACAGAATTTTTCAACTTTTTTGTTTTTATAAATAATTGATCCAAGTTTCAATTTATCAAAAGTTTTCATCGATTTAAAATTTATTTAGTTTTCAATGAATCTTAATTTAAATGACTAAGTATTTCTTGATTGAAATAAGTGGTAATCAATCGAAATTTAGATTTAGTATAATTCTAATTAATCTTCACTTTATTTAATCTAAAATTCAATTTATCAAAATTTGAATCTATTCAAAATATAATTTATCCTAATTTCAATTTTATTCAAATTTCAATGTAAACAAATTTTATTCGATTCATATTTCAATTTTATTCAAATTTTAATTTAATTTGCAAAGTGATTCAATTTTTAATCAATTGTCATTTTTATTTTATTGGTCAGAACAAATTTATTAATAGAAATTTTAATCGTTTTTTAAATTTAATTCTTTCAAATTTTAAATTATCCAATCCAAAAAATCCAAATTTTTATTTTTATTTTATTGGTCAGAACAAATTTATCAATAGAAATTTTAATCGATTTTTAAATTTAATTCTTTCAAATTTTAAATTATCTAATCCAAAAAATCAAAAATTTTAAATTTAAATAAAAAGCAAATTAAATAAATAAAAAATAAAAAATTATAAAAAATTATATCTATCTAAAGATAAATAAATTAAAATAACAAATTATAAAAATTTTAAAATATTTAAAAATTAAATAAAAAAATTTTGATAATAATTTTCACGTTAATTTTTTAAAATATTTTTTTCACCTATTTTCAGAAAATAATTTACCTTTTTTATTTATTTTACCCCCCCCCCCCCGCAAAAAAAAAAAAATACCGTGATCCCGACTTAAAGTTAAAAACTTATCTAAATTGTATTTTCTTTTTTTCCTTTTCTTTTTTAGGAATCAATTTAGAGTCGTTGGCTTTGAAGTGGCGGCGAAATCTGTCGATTATACACAAATTGAATTCAAAAATAATGTGTGTATCAGACCAAATAGTCAGATGAGACGTCAGTACGTTAATTCAAAAGGAACAAATATTCAATTCTTTTATTCAGTCGAATGGAAAGAGTCTGATGTCAGTTGGGCGAGTAGATGGGACATATATCTTGGCATGAGAGACGTGGAAATTCATTGGTTTTCAATTATTAATTCCTTGGTTGTCGTCTTTTTTCTCTCTGGTAATAATTTTTTTTCCCTCATGCAATCAATATCATAATCGTATGGATTTTTTTAAATTTCAATTTTTTTTACAAAAAAATAAAATTTCTAAAAAATAGAAAAAAAAAATTGTAAAATGATCAAAAGAAATTTTTACTTCTTTTTTTCATAATTGAAAGTATAGTTCTTGGTTCCAAGAGAAGTAAAAAAAAAATTGATAATATTTCTTTTATTTAAATAACTTTTTATTTTTATTTTTTTTAAAGGCATTCTAACGATGATTATGGTTAGAACATTGAGAAGAGACATCGCTAGATATAATTCCGGAGATAGTGACAGTCTCGCTGGTCTCGACGAAGCTATTGAAGAAACTGGCTGGAAACTTGTTCATGGCGATGTTTTTCGACCACCAACAAATCCGCGACTTTTTGCCGCAGTTATTGGCAGTGGAATTCAAATATTCTTCATGGCATTGATCACTATATGTGAGTGCAATATTTAGAAACTATTTCTCACGCTTCTAATGAATATTATTTTCAAGCATGATTCAAGTGTTTTCCAAAAAAAAAAAAAAACCAAAATTATTTTTCTAACTGAAAATAGAAAATCAGTGTTAAAAATTTGATTCTTTCAAATATTTTCAAAAAAATTAGTTTTCTTAACTAAAAATAGAAAATCTGTGTTAAAAATTTGATTCTTTCAAATATTTTCAAAAAAATTAGTTTTCTTAACTAAAAATAGAAAATCTGTGTTAAAAATTTTATTGATTCAAATATTTCCATTAAAATTAGTTTTCTAAACTAAAAATAGAAAATCTGTGTTAAAAATTTTATTGATTCAAATATTTTCTCGAAAATTATTTTTCTAACTGAAAATAGAAAATCAGTGTTAAAAATTTTATTGATTCAAATATTTTCCATTAAAATTAGTATTCTAAACTGAAAATAGAAAATCAGTGTTAAAAATTTGATATATTTAAATATTTTCAAAAAATCATTTCTCCGAATTAAAAATAGAAAATTAGTGTTCTAAAATAAATTACTTTTCTATTTTTAAATAGAGGAAAATTTTTTTTTCTTTTGTAAATATTTGAATCAAACTCAAAAAAATTTTATTCATTATTTTTTAATTAAAAATTAAAGTACATTAAAATTTGTATTTAATTTTAAAAAAAATTTTCCAACTATTTTATAATTTTTTTCCTGTTTTTTTCAGTTTTTGCCATGCTGGGAATGCTTTCTCCAGCGAGTAGAGGCTCTCTAGGAACGTGTGCAATTTTCCTTTACGTTATGTGTGGCTTGGTTGCCGGTTATTTCTCAGCGAGATTATATAAAACAATGCGAGGTAAAGAATGGAAAAGGGCAGCACTTTTGGTAAGTATTTTAAACTCATTTCGGTCCAATTTATATTTAAAAGAAAAAAATATATTATTATTATTATTATTAATATTATTATTATTATTATTATTAGTATTATTATTATTAATAATATTATTATTAATATTATTATTATTATTAATTTTCAGACTGCGACATTCTATCCAGGGATTGTATTTACGACTTGCTTTTTCCTGAACTTCTTCATTTGGGGTAAACACAGTTCGGGGGCCGTGCCATTTACGACAATGTTAGCGTTACTTTGTCTCTGGTTTGGAATTTCTTTACCATTGGTATATCTTGGATATTTCTTTGGATTTAGAAAACAACCTTTCACACATCCTGTGAGGACAAATCAAATTCCAAGACAAGTTCCTGATCAATTGTGGTATATGAATCCAATGTTGTGGTAAGTTAGCGTTTCTCTTTATACATATAATATGTAAGTTTTATAAAAAGAAAACAAAATTTTTAATTTTTAATTCAACTTTTTCTCTCTTAATATAAGTAAAGTAAATTTCATTTAAGATTTTTTAACGGCTGTTGAAAATTAACATTCTTTTTTAGAATTCAAAAATAAAAAAAAAAAATTTTCAATATTAAATTACTAGTGAAAACAAAAGAAAATACTTTCGTGAATTTTTAATATTAGATGAACTGTATTTAAACGTTTTATTAGATTCCAAATTTAGGATTAAACATTTAATTACTATTTTCATGTATGTAAAAAAAAATATAAAATTCAGAATTTTATGGAAAAATTTCGATTTTAAACTTTAAAATTTAAATATTAAATTTAGAAGAAAAAAAAACTTTCGCAACTGCTTTTAGACAAAAGGAAATGAACTCAAATAAATAAATTAATTAATAAAATAATTAATTAATAAAAGGCAATAAACTCTTGTGTAATTTAATATTTAATAATGATGATTAAATGATTTTTTTTTCATTTTTAGTACACTGATGGCGGGAATTTTGCCATTTGGAGCAGTTTTCATCGAATTGTTTTTCATTCTCACTGCTCTTTGGGAGAATCAATTTTATTATCTCTTTGGCTTCTTATTCCTCGTTTTTTGCATACTTGTTATATCATGTTCTCAAATATCCATAGTCATGGTATATTTTCAACTTTGCGGCGAAGTAAGTTTTTTTATTTCTACATAAACAATATAAATTTAGTAATTTATTATCCACTTAAATTTAAATCATTTTTAAAAATCATTTTTCGTTATCGTGTACCATTCCTTTTTTAACCTTTCGTTGACACACTGGGTCATTTTGATGACTGGGATTAAAAATTAATTCAAATTTAATGAATAAAAAATTTTGTCAATTAAATTTTTATTTTAAAAAATTTTTTTTAACGTAAAATAATTTTTTCTTTTATCATTAAAAATTAAATATAAATTTTTTAAATTTAATAACACGGATTTAGCTTATTCTGTAAATTTCTGATAATCTTAATATTTAATATTTAAAAATAAACTTGATGTAAAACTTGATGTAAAACAATCTTACTAAGGATAGTTTAAAAGTATTATTATTAATTTTATTTCAAAAATATTGACACAGATGTGACGCTCCGGGACAAAAGGTACCTTAGCTCCTAAAAATTTTAGGTTATGTTAAGTGATCCTTTTTCCTTTTTAATTAGGTAAAATCAATAATTTTTATTAAAAGTTGATCCTTTTTGTATATTTTCACTCCAAAAATCAGAAACATAACCTAAAATTTTTTGGAGCTAAGGTATACCTTTTGTTGCGGAGCGTCACAGATGATAAAGTTTGGGTCAAATTGACCCAGTGTGCCAATGGCGTGGCAAAAAAATATATAAATTTATCAACGGAATGTTAATTGTGATAATAAATTCTTTTCAGTTGTTATTACTTTTTATTAACGGAAACAAATTTTTCTTCCAGGACTACAGGTGGTGGTGGAGAACATTTGTAGTGAGCGGTGGATCCGCAGTGTATATTTTAGCCTATTCGATATTTTATTTCATGACAAAATTGGAAATCACAGAATTGGTTCCAACTTTATTGTACTTTGGTTACACAGCGTTGATGGTCTTAACATTTTGGCTTTTGACCGGTACGATTGGATTTTTCGCTGCTTATGCCTTTATTCGAAAAATATACGCCGCTGTAAAGATAGACTAGTCAAAAAAAGAAATTCCCCCGAACTGACAATGAGACTACAAGTATTCGTTATGTGTGAATGAATGGATGAGAAAACCTTACGAGCAAAAGAATATGAGATCCTTAATAATACATATAAAATAATGATTTCTAGACGCATGAATGATAATTGCCTTTAGAATATCATTTAACAAAAGTTTTTTTATAGTTTATCCATAGTCTGTGTTGTTTTTTTTGTATTTTATATTAGTAAATTTTTATAGAAATTTCCATGAAATTTCCATGAAATTTCAAGCAACCAACGTCACAGTAAAAAAAGAAAGTTCAAGTTTAGTAATAATTGATTATTTTCTAAGAAATCAAACAATGACTTAATTTGTATTGGTAAGAAAATTTTGTTTAACAATTTAAAAATGTAAGTAGAATGTGTGCTTGATGCACATTTTTTTATATTTATGGAGGTTCAATACTAGTACATAACCTTAAACTTTGTTGTTTTATTATAATATAAAAATGTAATTATAATTTAATCCTGAATTTCGAAAAGGGCACAACTCTAAAAACCATAAGAGTCACTTTTACTGCCGTTTGTTATGCGAAAATGACACTTATGCTTTTTTGAGTTGAGCCCTTTTTGTAATTCCCGATTCAATTAATTTTTCGCAAATTTTGAAACGTCCAATTCTACAATTTTTAGAAATAACTATTTTGAGCCAAAAATTGGATCAAAAATAATTTTATTTAAATATTTGTCAATTATTTTTATATTATCAACAAAATTTGTCTCAAAATATATATATATATTTTTTTTTTGAAAATTGTACAACTGAATTTTTCCAAATTTGATGAAATTATTCTTATTCTTAATTATCGGTAGTTTTGTTGTCAAAAACAAATTTTTAGTTTTAGGTTATGTCAATGGGTTGAACCCCCTTAAATTATTTAGTTTGTATTTATAAAAACTAGAACTACCAATTTTCTAATTTTCAATTTAGAATTGTTTTTATTTCCTTATTTCAAGTTGAAGAATAATTGCGCAATTTATCAAAAGGTTAAAATTTATATTTATAAATTAATATTCATTACAAACGTCTTTCGATCTATATTCTATTGATTCCATCCAAACGAAACTAAAGAAGAGAATATTTGTCATTCAGTAGGTTAACTTTATCGTAGTTAGAATTTGAATAATATATTTTTGGAATGCAGTTTAATACTCCATTTTTCTTTACGATTAAAAACGATAATAGAACGGAAGTAGTGGGTTATTTTAGTAAAAAAAAAAAAGAAAAATCGTAATAGGGATCATAAAAATATTATTATGTAATAAAATTGTAATTTACCCTTTGGAATTACTATTCGAAATATCGAAGTTCTTCTTAATTCTAATTTTCATATATGGGATTTGAAGATACTTTTTGTAATTTGTCAATGAATGGAAAAATTCTATTAACTGTTTGCGATTTTTTATTATATTATAGAAAAAAAAAATATATATATATATTACATACCTTTAATTGAACGGCAGAATTCATTCATACATAGCTCGTTAAAATAATTGTTAATGTTAAGAATACGCATTGTAAATATGTACGTAAATAATTTAAGAATTTATTTACTTCAGCGAATTTCCTTTATATATATCTTTTTATTATTACTCTTACTATTTGTGAAATAAAACAATTCGATATTAATTGTTTTTTATTTTCAAAAGAAAAAAATTTTGTTAAATTTAATGCTTACGTATATTATAATTTGTTATAAAGAAAATAATTAAAAAAACAAATTTTTTTGTACGATTTCGAAGAGAGATTTTCTAAAATGTTATTTTATCTAAAAATTCTATTTACTTTCATTATTTTTTATTTTTTCTGCTTTGGGAGATAATTTTTAATTTATAAAAATTAAATTTCCCTCTTTCCACATATTTTTATTATAAAATTTTTCTACAAGACTTATTTTTTTACAATAGAAAGGATATAAAATTTCTAATTATATATAATTTTACACATGCGCCATCTAACCCCGAGCCGGGGCTAATGAACGCAACTTTGCACAACTTCAAATAAATTGTTTTAAAAAGAAAAAGTAAATACGAAATATATCGGAAATTTTTCTTTAAATTTAATTTTAATTTAATTTGTGTATTTATGTATTTACTATTTATTTACTATTTACTATTTATTTATTATTTATGTATTTACTAATATGTAATTTAATTAAAATTAAAATTTAATTCTAGACTCCCCTAAATTTTAACTTTCTCTTAAATAATATTACATAATGTATTATATTATTATAGAAAAAGTAGTTACTTTGTTCTCTTCAATACTGAATTTTTTTTTAAATTTGTTTGGCAAAAATGATGTAAAAATTAATAGTATATTATGCTACAAGTGTGGAAAGGCAGGGATTATTTGATGAGTGTGAGAGTTACTGCAACGAGCGAAGCGAGTGCAGTAATCACACGAATCAAATAATGCCTTCCACACGAGTGGCATACGCTATTTTTTTCAACTTTTGAAATAAAATGGCCACTTTATTTTAGTGTTGAAATGAGAAAATAAGAAACTCAAATTAGAGTCAGTAAAGTCATACGAAGATGATTTTTACTGAGGTACTTTCTCGACCCGATTACTTATATCATGGCGCTACCTTCATTTCCATCATTAAAACTTGTCGGTATATTATTTCGCGCTTTTGCGTTAAATAATCATTATTTCACGCAAAAGCGTTAAATAATCATTATTTCACGCAAAAGCGTTAAATAATAAATCGAGTGAAATAATGGACACTTTAGCACACTTTAAACACGTAAATAAAGTGGCCATTATTTCAAAAGTTGAAAAAAAAAAATTTATTTACTTGTATGTGAATTATTATAACTAAATTATAAATTGTGCAGTAAATATTGTTCATTTTTATACTCTGATTAATAAACTTAAATTTTTCTCAGTTGAAGTTTATTTTTATAACCAATTAAGTATTTGAATTCTCATGTTCGCGTGGAATAGTGTAGTTAGCATACAGGTCTGCAGAGTGTGTTAGGTTGCGAGTTCGATTCCTGATGAAATCGGCAGATGTTTTCATTTGTGATTAAGAATTTTAAGGTAAATATAATGTTATAGTTGTATAACAAATACCAAGAAGTTATAAATATGTCCCATAATTAATTAAGTCTTTTTTTTACTTTTTTACTTAAATTGGCTTTAACTAGGCACCCTAATTAGGACCTTGCTAAAATTACATAAAAAAATATTTTACGACCTCTACATTGACAACATAGGGCCAATACCCAGGTAGAAAAATGTCTCAGTAAAACTGGCTTCTTTCCAGTATCTATCGAGTTGAGAGCGAGTTTTACTTGACAAGATAATTTGGCCAGTCCTGAACAAGTGACTGGACAGTTTCACTAGACAGAAAAACTTGTCCTTTCTGATCAGTACTTCTGTCAAGTCACTGACCAGAAAATCTGATCATAATCTTAGTAAGAACTTTTTCTCAGACACTGTCCAGTCATTGATTGGAAAAATTAGTTTAAAATCCACTTCAAAAAACTGGTCCACTACTGGTCAGAAAAACTTGATAAATTTTATTAAGAGAATTTTTTTAAAGTTTCTAAAGTCTCTAGTCAGAAAATCTTGTTGCAATCGAAATAAGAATTATTATTTCATTGAATATAGAGAAAATTATAACCAAAAATCACATACGGATCACTTTATAAAAGTTGATCCAACAGAAAAAGTAAGAAATTGTCAAATATTTTATATTTTGTAGTCATATTTTTAGTCGACTGTTAGAATTATAAGGTGAGAAATTTTTTTTTTATATTAAATTATAAGTATTTTCTGTCCAGTTTGTCTGGCCAGTGACTGATCACAAATTCTGGTCACAATCAGAATATTTCTTAAACTGGTATCTAATATAAATTACCATCGAGTCACCGTGGCTGCTGGTAACTCACATGCATCGTGTCTCCAGGTCTAGGGTTCGATCCCACATGCGTGCGAATTTTTCATTCTTAGATTTAAGTGTTATTGATAGTGTAATTGTTCATTAGTCTTAAATATTTAAATAAACAAAAAAATATAAATAAATAATTATAAATAAGATAACAAAAGCCAGCAAGAATTATATTTTATTCTAGATTTTGATCGGATAACTATCCAGTTACTGGCCAATTACTTGTCAGTCACTGGCCAGATAATCTAACCAGTGACTTCAAAGAGAGCGCGTTACATTTTAAACCAGTCACTTGTCAGATTTTCTGGCCAGGCACTGACCAGCATCTAGAAAAACTCCCCAGTGACTGGTCAATACTGAGTTGAAATTTCTACCTGGGACA
>JUFY01035441.1:9141-23106 GCA_001855655.1 Leptopilina clavipes
AAAAAAAAAAAAAAAAAAAAATTCTATCGATTAATATTACAAAAGACTTGGAAAACTATTGTTTCACTTTGTAAATTTTAATTTCAATTGTATTGTATTCCTATATGAAAGGAAAAATAGGGAAAGATTGTAAAAGATTATTTTGCGAAGGTTTTTGATGAATTTGCAAAGATTAAAATAATTTTCTTCTTGCCATCACTAAAACTAGATTGTAAAATGGAGATTGTTACTCGACCTTGCAGACTCATACAATATACCCTTTTCCCCTCCCTCGCGATTGGATTTACAGCGCGTAATTAGCCGTTGAGCTCAAGATCACGATCAACGAGAGTCGAAGGACGTATTCGACCGTGTAAAAGTCTAATCCTCAAAGATTCTTTATATTATAATAATAAGAATTATTTTTTACCACACTTTAATATTGATATTAAAGGAAAGATACAGTCAACTGGAAAAATTTTCAAACTTTTCTCGATGAAATAGAATTTCAACATTATATTCTATTTAATTACTAAGTTACACATTTCTGAACAAGAAAAAATATCAAAAAGAAAAATTTAGCCGATATTTAAAGTATTTTTTAATTTTTTACCAAAGTTTTACTAACTTTTCTTCGAAAAATATGATTAAAAATAAAAATTAAAAGTTAATTACACTTTGGTCCAGTGGATAAGGTAACGGATTTCCAAATTTTGTCAGTGGTTCGAATCCCCTCGGAATTATGCAAAGGAAAATTTTTTTCCAGTGGTAAAAATTGTTTCTCTTTCTCTCTATTAAAATATTTCCAAATATTTTAAAATATATTAATAATAAATAATATATTTTAAATATATTAAAATTTTTAATTTTAAATCATTTTAATTTTAAAGAAAATATATTTCTAGTATTTTACTATAAAAACAGTATTTATAAAAATGACAAGAAAAATTTTATCAAACAAATATCACGTTTTCTGCAACAAAAAAAAAAATTTATTCTCCAAGTTTGAAAAATAAATCACAAGTTTTGTTCCTTTGAATCTCACTGTCTGGGAGTAAAATTCTCACAGCAAGTAAATCAATGCGCGCAGGCAAACAGACGAAGAAGACGGTTCTCGCTTGTTTTCAGGTATAATCTGCTGAACCGGATCGCGATATTAACCTCCATCAGCATTTTATATTGTTTTCTTTCTTTTCTTTCATTTCTTTCTCTGTCTTTTTATTTCTCCACTGTTGCCATACTATTGTTATTCTAAAGTCTTAATTCCACCTTTTAAGTCGCATTAGGATTCGAAAAAATTTAAATTGGGTCTTTAAGTTCCAAAATAAATAAGTAAAATCTTTATCAAGAATAATATCGACGCTTTCCTATTATGGGTAAAGTAAAACTATATAAACGATTCATACAAATAATTTTCAACTTACGATTAAAAAAATTGGGCCTTAAGTTCCAAATTAAAAATATTTATTATGAATAATATTGACGCTTTATATCGACGCTTTTCTATATATAGTTACTAAAACTATATAAACGATTCTTATAAATAATTTTAAACTCACGATTTAAAAAATTGGGCCTTAAGTCCCAAATTAAAAATATTTATCAAGAATAATATCGATGCTTTTCTATATATAGTTACTAAAACTATATAAACGATTCTTATAAATAATTTTAAACTCACGATTTAAAAAATTGGGCCTTAAGTCCCAAATTAAAAATATTTATTATGAATAATATTGACGCTTTATATTGACGCTATATATAGTTACTAAAACTATATAAACGATTCATATAAATACTTTTCAACTTACGATTAAAAAAATTGGGCCTTAAGTCCCAAATTAAAAATATTTATTATGAATAATATTGACGCTTTTCTATATATAGTTAATAAAACTATATAAACGATTTTTATAAATAATTTTCAACTCACAATTTTAAAAATTGGGCCTCAAGTCCCAAATTAAAAATATTTATCAAGAATTATTTTCACGTTTAAATTTATTCTTTTTTCTTTCTAAATTATTCTTTCTAAATAGCCTTTCACTATTAACTTGTACAACAAAACTATAACAAATCAGTCTTCTAAAAGTATGAATAGGGCCCCAAAAATAAATTTAAACAGCGTTCTAATTTCATTCTCACAAAGTCATGTTCGATCATAGAATTTTGATTACCCTTTATGGACGATTAAATAATTCATTTGTCATTCTTATACTGTAAAATAGAGAAAAATTGGGACCTTAAGGCCCAAATAATTAGAAGAAGAAGAAAAAAATGATAAAATTGAATTTTCTCGGTAATTACGAGTTAAAGAATTTTTTTTTCCTTTTTCATGAAAGCCAAATAATAAAATGATTGTTAAAAATAATGAATAATTATACATATACGGAGTGAAATAAATACGGAAAAAAGTTTCTAATTCGAATATTATTTATAACTATTTTAATTTTTAAATATTAAAAAAAAATACAAAAATATTTTCAAATTTAAACAAAATTTTTTATATACTTTTAAATCCAAATGAAAGTAATATTCAGAAAAGTTGAATAAAAGACCCCCTCTCTCTTCTCCCCCCCTCCTAAAAAAGTGGGCCTTACTGTATTTTCATATCAATGGAAAACATATTTTTTTTATTCGATTTTTTTAAGTAACATAAAATTCTGGATAGATTTAAAAAAAATGTTTTTAATTCTTTTTCAATTACAGTGAGTAAATAAAAAAAAAAAGAAAAAATATGAGGAAAGAAGGAAACCAAATGCAACGCGGAGAAATAAGATGTCTTGATGACAGTAACGATATAATTATTTTCCTTTTTTGTCCTGCCCAACTACTTGTTTCAGGGTTAAGCACCAGTTTCATTCGGTTTGGAATGATAGATGAAATCATTTATTTTATTTTAAAAAATATCTATTTTAGTCTCTCTCTCTCTCTCTCTGTCTCTCTCTCTCTTTTTTTTTCAGAGAAAAAATGGAAATAAGAACATTGCACGCAAGAAACGAGTTATTTTTAGTGGGCAATTATTTATTTACTTTTTTTTCTATAATAAAACTCACCTTTATTCACCAATAATTATAAACAATAAAAAAAAAAAAAATTATAATAAAAATTCGTTATTATTAAACAAGGAAAAAATTTATCGAAAAAAAATATGAATTATTCTAAAATAAGAAACTAAATTAAGGAAAGAAAAATGTATACAAATAAATATTATATTAATTATTTATTATTAAATATTATATTTACTATTTATTATTAAATATTATATTTACTATTTATTCTGAAATATTATATTTACTATTTACTATTAAATATTATATTTATTTATGAAATAAATATATTAATAAAGAATTTTAATAAAAACATCCATTCTGCTTGTCTACGATTATAAATTTTTTTTCATTGTAAAAAAAATTTGTAACCTGAACTTGAAACGAGTAAAAATAAAAGTGAAATATTTTTTTGTAGGCACAAAGTAATCAAACAAATTGGAAATTGGTTGTAAAAGAAAATGTAAAACCCACAGGAAAAAAAAAAGCCAGTAAACAATTTGCTGACTCGGTACCATTAAATAAAAGTGGGTCAATTAGAGGGAGCGCGCTTTCGCTTGCGAGTGCTTTGGCTTTTCCTTAAGCACTCGCAATACCTTTGGGCAATAAAAGCCTTTGAGTAAGGAACGCTTTCGACGAAATGAGATCGTAAAGAGGGCTGGGTGAGGGATAACAATACAAAAAGAAAAAAAAAACTATCCAACTTTTTTAATTTTACCTCAAAACTTTCTTTCATTTATAAATTTCATTTTAAACATAAATATTCTCCGATTTTTCCGACAATCTAAATAACAATTGTGCAATAAAATTTTAAAAAGCAAAAAAAAAAAAAAATTTTCTGTTTGGTCCAGTGTCTAAGGCAACGGACTTTAAAACTGAAGTCCTGGGTTCAAATCCCCCGAATTGTATTTTTTTTATATTTCATTTTCTCAATTATTTTCACAATTCAAAACAGAGAAATACAAATAAAATTATAAAACCAAATATTAGTAATTAGTAATTAGTAATTAGTAATTAGTAATTAGTAATT
Organism: Leptopilina clavipes; assembly: GCA_001855655.1. NCBI lineage: Eukaryota > Metazoa > Arthropoda > Insecta > Hymenoptera > Figitidae > Leptopilina > Leptopilina clavipes. Next base: position 13,201 of record JUFY01035441.1, read on the forward strand.
AGTAATTAGTAATTAGTAATTACTAATTCATAAATACTAATTAATAAATACTAAATAATAAATAGTAACATAAATAAAAAAATAAAAAAATAAATATGAATATGTAATAATAAATAATAAACAGTTACAAAAATAAATAATAAATAAATACAAATATATAATAATAAATATTAAACGCTTATAACAATAAAAAATAAATAATAATAAATAGTTATAAAAATAAAAATAAATATTATTAAATATATAAATTAATATTTCCCTAAGAAATGCAAAATAAACTCTCTAAATTTGAATTAGTAAAAATTTTAACTAATTTGAATTAGTGACTCACTTTTTGCTTTCAAATTAGTTAAATTTTACTAATAAATAGTAAAAAAAAATTTTTCTACTAATTTATTAGTAAATTTAACTAATTCAAAAGCAAAAAGTGAGTCACTAATTCAAATTAGTTAAAAATTTTACTAATTAGTAAAAATTAGTTAAAAACTAATTTAGTAAACTAAATTAGTAACTAAATTAGTAACTAATTTTTACTAATTAGTTAAAATTTTAACTAATTTGAATTAGTGACTCACTTTTTGTTTTTGAATTAGTTAAATTTACTAATAAATTAGTAGAAAATTTTTTTTTACTATTTATTAGTAAAATATAACTAATTTGAAAGCAAAAAGTGAGTCACTAATTCAAATTATTTAAAATTTTTACTAATTCAAATTTAGAGAGAAAAAAAATAAAAGAGCAGAAACACAAAAAAGAGGGGTGAAAAAATCAAAAAGTGTAAAAAAAATCAAAAATACAACGAAAAAAAAATTCACAAAGTAAATAATTCTTAAAAAAAAAAAAAAATGGAATAAAAGACTTTCGAGTTGACGTTAAAATATATTTTCAAGCGGCACTGTATGTATAAAAGAGCGAAAATCCGCATAAAAAATCGGTCTTTAACCCCTGAATACAAGTTTCCTTAACTGGAAAGCAAAAGGTGGATTCGCTCGCGAGGAAATGTTCACGATTTCACGCATTTTACAGGCTCGAATCATCATCGGTGTAGATTTTACAATTTAAACCAAAGAGGAGCTTTGAATGAATCCATTCCAGTTGGATGAACTTGTGTTATAATAATAAAAAAAAAAAAAAAAGAAAAGAAAATACGAAAGCCTTTCGAGTTGACTGAAAAAAAAAATACACACCTACCCTCCGCTCTTTAAATTTCAAAACCATTGTACATCACATTTTGAAAGGGTTTTTAAGAACTTCTGCGACCAATTTAATCCAACATATATTGCTCAACGAGAACATCCATTCAATCGCGTTTTCCTTTTAAAGAATTTTTTTTCTATACCACATACACGTCACTAATCAAACATCAAAAAAAAAAACTTTTCTTCGAAATATAATTTTTTTTGGCAACGAAAAATCGTGACACAAAAGACTGAGGTCAATTAACTTTTCTCAAGTTCGACGTCCAGGGAGAGATCATAATAATGTTTTTTGTATATATATATGCTTTTTGCATATTTGGACGATACAGGTTGTTTCCTAATGATGTTGAGTCTGCGGAGGATGAAAGTGCTGCGGGTTCAACAAAAAAAAAAAAAGGGGCGGGGGGAGGAAGCATTCAGCGTCCCTCTCTCGCACGGTTCGTTGACAAATCCGCGTGTTAACGAAAGACAGGAATGAGTCATTGCCGGTCATTGCATTACTGGTTCTTCGACCGTATGCGATTTGTCTGACTCGCGCTGATAACGTTGCCAGGTGAAATTTATGAAAGTCATTACTTTTATCTAAATTAGCCCCGACTCTTTAGGATTGAGCTGCTAGTTGTCGCTTTTTAATCCCGACTAACTGGTTTATTTTTCCTATTAGCTCTCACTCTCAAAAAAAAAGAAAAAAAGAAAAATGTTTTTTTTAATAGTTCAGTTTTAATCAACTCTTAATAGTCGAATTAGCTAGTCTTTTAATTTACACCAAATTGTCAAAGAAGAGCCGCCAACATAGAACATCCCAAGAAGATTATTAACAAAAAGAGAAAAAAAACATTTGTAATAAAGATAAATCGTGAAAAGCTGAGAAACAATTTTTAATTTTTGAAAATACTAGAAAACATCCCAAAGAAAATTATTAATTTTTAGTTTATCAAAAAAAAATGTTTTGTAATGAAGATAAATCGTAGAAAATCAGTGAAACAATTTTTAATTTTTTAAATACTGGAAAACATCTCAAGAAAATTAAAAATTTTTAGTTTATCAGAAAAAAAAGTTTTGTAATGAAAATAAATCGTAAAAAAAAGGTGAGAAACAATTTTTAATTTTTGAAAATCAGTATATTCAAAAATTGAAAACATCCGAAAAAAATGATCAATTTTTAGATTTGAAAAAAAAAATGTTTTGTAATAAACATAAATCGTAAAAAATCTGCGAAACAATTTTTAATTTTTAAAATACTAGAAAACATCCAAAGAAAATAATTAATTTTTAGTTTACAAAAAGAAAATTGAAATAAAGATAAATCGTAAAAATCTGAGAAACAATTTTTTATTTTATAATATACTTAAAAATATTCCAAAAATATTATCATTTTTCAGTTTATGAAAAAATATGTTTTGTAATGAAGATAAATCGTAAAAAATCTGCAAAACAATTTTTAATTTTAAAAATACTAGAAAATATCCCAAAAAAATGATAAATTTTCAGTTCATCAAAAAAAAAACAGTTTTGTAATTAAGATAAATCGTAAAAAAGTGAGAAACAATTTTTAATTTTTGAAAATACTGGAAAATATCCCAAAGAAAATTATTAATTTTTAGTTTACCAAAAAAAAAAAATGTTTTGTAATGAAAATAAATCGTAAAAAAAATGATAAACAATTTTTAATTTTTGAAAATACTGGAAAATATCTCAAAGAAAATAATTAATTTTTAGTTTGTCAAAAAGATGATTAAAATTAAGATAAATCGTAGAAATCTGAGAAACAATTTTTAATTTTTAAAATACTTAAAAACATCCCAAAAAAATTACCAATTTTTAGTTTATGAAAAAAAATGTTTTGTTAATGAAGATAAATCGTAAAAAGTCTGCGAAACAATTTTTAATTTTAAAAATACTAGGTAGAAAACATCCCAAAAAAATGATAAATTTTCAGTTCATAAAAAAAAACAGTTTTTTAATTAAGATAAATCGTAAAAAAGTGAGAAACAATTTTTACTTTTTGAAAATACTGAAAAACATCCTAAAGAAAATTATTAATTTTTAGTTTACCAAAAAAAAAATGTTTTGTAATGAAGATAAATCGTAAAAAAAATGAGAATCAATTTTTAATTTTTGAAAATACTGTAAAACATCCCAAAGAAAATTATTAATTTTTAGTTTATCAAAAAGAAGATTGAAATGGAGATAAATCGTAAAAATCTGAGAAACAATTTTTAAGTTTTTAAATACTTAAAAATATCCCAAAAAAATTATCATTTTTCAGTTTATGAAAAAAAATGTTTTGTAATGAAAATAAATCGTAAAAAATCTGCGAAACAATTTTTAATGTTAAAAATACTAGAAAACATCCCAAAAAAATTAATTTTTATTTTATCAAAAAAAAAGTTTGTAATAAAGATAAATCGTAAAAAAGTGACAAACAACTTTAAGTTTTTGAATATTATAAAATATTATAAAACATTTTTCCAAAAATTTCCTTTTATTTTTCTCCTAAGAGAAAAAGTTTATTATTCGACTCGCAGAAGTTAATATCTCATCGAAATAAATCTAAAATAATTGATCAATTAAAAATTTTATACAATATTGTAGGAGTGAGAAATTTCAAAAAGAAAAAAAAAATTTGAGGCCCTTTTTTTGTTCCGTTGAAAGAAAAAATTCTAATTTTAATTGGCATTAAAATCTATAAAAGAGATTTTTTTTATTATTTCATAGTGGACGTCGAACCTGAAGGAGGTTAATCGACCTCGAAGAATGTGCGACCTCCTCCTTTTTTTTTTTTTGTAAAACAAAGATGATGTCTCTTATGTCGTTTTCAGGAGACGAAATGGCAACTTTGAGAACACGTTACTTTTTATTATATATACTTAATAGCTTAGAATTTAGCCTATTACTGTCAAGCAGAAATTTAATATTTTCGTCTAGAGCTGAAAATTTTGTTTTTTTCCCACTCGAGACATTATTATAAAAATGTATTTACGGTAATTACCCACAGGAATTTTTTTCACAGAATAATTTTTACTTGTTTGTTTGCAGATTCAAAGATTAAGATAAGAATGATTCAAGGAACGTTTAAATTTAGCCAAAAATTTATCCTAAACATCAAAATATAATAAATACAATAATTTTTATAATGATTTGCAATTTTTTTAATTTTATTTTAAATTAAAAAATTTATTTACATTTACTCGCAGAAACGAAAATATTTTTATTTTGTGTTTAAATAAAAAATGAGATAAAAAATGATTGAAATTTGTAAATGAGATGAAATTTTTTTTGCGCTTGAGCGAAATAAATTGTAAATCCATAATTTTATATATATATATATGAAATCGGAAGATTGCCATCCATTGAAAAATAATATCCCTATAAAGTTGGAGATCAAGAGAAACAGAGAGAGAGAAACGGTACAATGAAAGAAAAATATTGAATCGTTACAGCGAATTGAAAAGTGTCCAAAAGAAAAGGAAGAGAATTAATTTCAGAAATGGGACGATCCGATTCACGCGATGCATTTCGAGGAAGGGTTCAGTCTGAACTCGACAGATATTGCGTGAGGTTTACAAACTAAGAAAGATATGGTTCGATGAACTTTCCTTTTTTTTCCTTCTCTAAATTCCTTTTCTTTATTTTCTTTTCCTCATCTATCAGTCATTTCTAACTTCGTTTGATAAAAAAGGGAATTTTTGTTTGCAAAAAGCAACAAAAAAAAAGAAAATAAATAAAAAAAATTATTCATCATCTTTCACACCTTTCGTTTCTTTTATCAAAAAAATGTTTCAGTCACGAAGCTTTTAAAAAAATTTAACAAGATAAGGAAGAAAATGGTAAAAAAAAATAGCAAAAAAAAATAGCAAAAAGAAAATAGCAAAAAGAAAATAGCAAAAAAAATAGCAAAAAAAATAGCAAACAGAAAATAGCAAAAAAAATAGCAAACAGAAAATAGCAAAAAAAATAGCAAAAAGAAAATAGCAAAAAATAGCAAAAAAATAGCAAAAAGAAAATAACAAAAAAAATAGCAAAAAGAAAATAGTAAAAAGAAAATAGCAAAAAAATTAGCAAAAAGTAAATAGCAAAAAAAATAGCAAAAAGAAAATAGCAAAAAGAAAATAGCAAAAAATGACTCGAAATAATGATGAGTATATAGAAAGTGTGACGTTTATCGAGCTACCTATACCTATTGAGCTTGTTGTACATTACCATAAACCCACATCGATAATGCCAAGCCATTGTCGTGACTGGCAACCATGGACAATTTCACGCTATGCTCGGTGAGTTAGCGTGACGTAGTTTTAACGTCATTCATTCCTAAGTTGGAAGTTTGTTCACGCAAACTTGCCGTCGTGTGAGGAAAAGGGAAACGAGTAAAGATGACAAGCGAAAGGGGGATGTTTTTGCTCGAATAAGTAAAGAGAACTTTTTTTCTTTCCTATCTGAAAACATTTTTTTTTCTCTCCAACCAACAAATATTAGACTGACTCTACATACATAAAAGTACATTAAACCCTGCCCCCCTGGATAAAAGGAAATTAAACCCATCAGGGAAGTTGACAAAAAAAAAATCCTTTTGTTTATTTTCCAAAAAAAATATTCACCCTCTAGTATGAAAAAAACTTTATATTATTTTATTGTAGTTTATTTTTTTTCAAAAAATTATTCACCATCTAGTATGAAAAAAACTTGATATTATTTCGTTGCAATTACATTTTGCAGTATTTTGCAATTGTATTTTGCAGTATTTTGCAATTGTTGTGTTAGTAATTTTCAAAAAATTATTCCAGATCTAGTTTGAAAGAAAAGCCTTTATATTATTTTCAAGCAATTGTTGAGTTATTGATGTGTAAAAATCTTTTACCTTGGCAAACATTTTCTCAGCCAATTAAAATTACCGAGGACTAATGTGTAAAAGGGAAAATAAAAAAAGATGAAGTGAAATTCACTGTTGGATGTTTGAACTTTAATAGTGCAACTGAATATGAGAATTTTAGGGAGAAGGCAATGCTCTTGGAAGTTTACGCAAATAATTGGCGCAGTGCCATAAATATAAGCGGACAATTAACACATGTGCGTCTTTAGAGAACGTGAACGGTGAGAACAAGTCTGCCACTGATGCATCAGGCGCACTGCCATAGTTAGCAGATTCACACCAAAAGCACAATGAGTCATACTTGTCCTTCTGCCGTTCGTTCGGCTTTTATAAACTCGACCAATCAGTTGCTTTTGAAAATTAAATAACTCCGACCCTCCTCCTCGCTAATTAGGAAACTTTTCCATCATATCATCTGTTAGTCTCAACAATCCACCATCGACCAGAAATTTGCCACTAGAAGAACAATTGTTCTTCTAGTGGTAAATTTAAACCAACCGAACTTTAGAGGATGCTAACATCTAATCAAAATTAAATAGATGATAGTGGACTATTTAAACTTTAGTAGATGATTCAGGACCAAACGAACTTTAGATGATGCTAACATCCAAGTAAAATTTAGTGGATGTTAGTGGACCAACTGAACTTTGGATGATGCTAGCATCCAATAAAATTTAGTGGATGTTAGTGGACCAACCGAACTTTAGATGATGCTAGCATTGAAGTAAAATTTAGTGGATGCTAGTGGACCAACTGAACTTTAGATGATGCTAAACCACTAGAAGAACAATTTTTCTTCTAGTTGTAAATTTCTGGTCTATATATTAAATAACTAAATTATTAATATAATAGTTTTCTTCATACTAGATGATGAATAAATAAAATCTCCTAAAAGAAATCCCGACCTTGACATATACGGAAACGTTCCGACAATTATTCTGCACGATAAGGTTAATTCCACTCTTTTTCAAAGATCCCGCATTGGAAGCAGATTAAGCCTCTTAATATCGCTGACGTCACACACTGTGGGGTGCTCAATAGCATATAAAAGCGTATGTCGACCTTGCTCGAAAGGTCTGGCGTAAAGTCTGTGCAAAAAAGTAAGGTGGCGGGAGGGGGGGTTTGTCGACCTTTTGTCCAAAGCGCGACGTCGACATTTTCCAAAGTAAAGTGGCCTCGCGGCTTCAAACAGCGTTGAGAAGGAGAGAGAGAGAGAGGGGAGTCAAGAGCGGCCAGTGCGGTCGCACCGACAAGTTCGCACGACCTTAGGAGAGAGCGTTTCAGTGTTTGCCCACAAATCGACAAGAACTGGTTGGTGCAGGTTTTTCAGAGCGCTGGATAACGAACTAACTGCTGCAGTAGGTCGGGATGGGATGGGACTTTAAACGAGGGTTTGGTGGAGAGTAAGAGGGAGGAAGAAGGGGGCAAGAGAAGTTTTGTTGCGAGGTAAAGGTTGGTAGTTTCGCCAAGTGCTAAGAGACAGACGGGGAATAGTGGTACTGTATGTATATATGTGTACTTATAGCGAACGTTTACGTACATATGTACAAGAGATGGTGGCACTCGATGTCGAGTGGCCTTGCCCTTCGAATACAAGGCTAGAGTTCATGAGCGGTCTTCCTTCTCTTCTCTATATAACACTCGCGGCAGTACTGCACAGCATCTTTGCTTGTGGCATTCAGATTTGCAGCATCTCGAATTTATTGAGGGCTAGCATCCGATGTAAAATTTAGTGGATGTTAGTGGACCAACCGAACTTTAGAGGATGCTAACATCTAACCAAAATTTAATGGATGATAGTGGACCATCCAAACTTTAGTAGATAGAGGATCCAACCGAACTTTAGATGATGCCAACATCCAAGTAAAATTTAGTGGATGTTAGTCGACCAACCGAACTTTAGATGATGCTAGCATCCAAGTAAAGTTTAGTGGATGTTAGTGGACCATCCTAACTTTAGTAGATGATAGAGGATCCAACCGAACTTTAGATGATGCTAGCATCCAGGTAAAATTTAATGGATGTTAGTGGACCAACTGAACTTTAGATGATGCTAGCACACAGGTAAAATTTAGTGGATGCTACTGGATCAACCGAACTTAAGATGATGCTAGCATCCAGGTAAAATTTAGTGGATGATACTGGACCAACCGAACTTTAGTAATGCTAGCATCCAGGTAAAATTTAGTGGATGATACTGGACCAACCGAACTTTAGTAATGCTAGCATCCAGGTAAAATTTAGTGGATGCTACTGGACCAACCGAACTTTAGTAATGCTAGCATCAAAGTAAAATTTAGTGGATGTTAGTGGACCAACCGAACTTTAGATGATGCTAGCATCGAAATAAACTTTAGTGGATGCTAGTGGATCAACCGAACATTAGATGATGCTAGCATCCAGGTAAAATTTAGTGGATGCTACTGGACCAACCGAACTTTAGTAATGCTAGCATCCAAGTAAAGTTTAGTGGATGCTACTGGACCAACCGAACTTTAGTAATGCTAGCATCAAAGTAAAATTTAGTGGATGTTAGTGGACCAACCGAACTTTAGATGATGCTAGCATCCAGGTAAACTTTAGTGGATGTTAGTGGACCAACCGAACTTTAGATGATGCTAGCATCCAGGTAAACTTTAGTGGATGTTAGTGGACCAACCGAACCCCCCAAAAGTTCTGAAGAAACCCAAAAAAAATCAATCAATGTCGTATAAATCACCCAGAAGATAAAAAATCTTACCAACTTCTCCATTTGCCTGCTAATGTAAATAGGACGTTTTTCCACTCACCTGAAACAGAAAAAAGAGGATAATTAGCAATTTTACAAAATATGGTAATTCTAATTAACTAATTCAATCAATTACTGTTTCTGTTCGTTACAAAAACAGTGAAACGTTTTTTTTTTTCTTAAAAAGGGTGTATGTAATTATTTTTAGTTGAAAAGTACAATTTTTTGCCAAAAGTTTTACGAATGTTCGGAGAACTTTCTTACAAGAGCTTTTGCATCCTGTGGATATCCCTTTGGATATATGTCTCCTGGGAAATATAAAGTATATGTCGATTTTACTTTTTCTTCTTATCAGACGGATATTTAATAATGAGGAACGAGACATTCACAGCTGCTTGTGTACAGAAACCGCAAACGGCAATACTCTATATATACTAAAACCGCAAAATGCCAAACGTAAAATTCAGAATTGCAAGGCGCGAAACGAACCACAAAAAAGAAAGAATATTGTCTCTTCTCGATTTTCTAAAGACTAATTGGGTTTATTCATCATCTAGTATGTGAAAAAACTTACTGCATTAATGTTTCATTACCAATAAGTTATTAATTATTTTACAAAATGGTAAATTTTTTCCTCTTTTTCTATAGGAGAAGCGTTAGACTAAAGTAACGAAGAAAAAAAATTACTAATAATATTTCACAAATGATTTTCACAAAAGAATGAAATGAAAATCATTTCGTTATTAAACGACACTTGGACTATTCACTAACAAGACATATTTTCCTAAACGTCTTTCTATTTACCATCAGCATCCATTCTTCTAGACATATATACATCACGTGCGCGCGCGCGGCACAAGAAAGAAAACTTGTCTTGTCCACAACAGGGAAAACATTCCCAGTCAATAAATCCAATCGAAATAAATAAATATCGAGAGAGACCCTATTGGAATAAAACGAGGAAGAAGAGAAAAAAAATGTCACGCTTCTTCAAAGGAAATAAATTTTCCTCCATTCCCATAAGAGTTAAATAGACGGAAGTTATTTATTGGGAGAAAAGGGGGAAAATTGGGGAAAAAAGAAAAGGTAGAATTTTGCAAGTGTGAATG
>JUFY01035442.1:8861-20680 GCA_001855655.1 Leptopilina clavipes
AGTATAAGTCAATTTTAGGCAAAGCGATTCAGAATTTTTTTAGTGGTACGGTTCAATTTTAATCAGACAACACACTTCGAACTTCTGGTACTTTAAATTCAGAAGTATGAGTTAATTATAGTCAGACAGGACACGATACAATTTTTGCGATTTTTTCTCAGAAGTATAATTCAATTTCGGTCAGTCATAAAATTTCCAATTTCTTTTAATTTAATCGCAGTAGTATAAATCAATTATCTGTAAGGCACTTCTAAATTCTTTTAGTGGTAAGAATCAATTTTAGTCAGGCAAAACTATTCCAGAATTTTGTAATTCACTCTAAATAGTATTAATGAATGTCGTCAAGACGGAAAATTTCCAAAATTGATCAATTATCAGTAGTATATTGCAATTTTAGTCAGACAAAAGACTTCCAAATTTTCTAAATTATTTTCCCAGTAGAATAAGTCAAATATTAGTCAGACAAAACCTTTTAGAATTTTTCTAATAACTGTCAGTGGAAAAATTCATTTTGAATCAGACAAAATAGTTCGAAATTCCGGTAATTTAGTCTCAGTAGTATGTGTCAATTATAGTCAAGACGAAAAAAGGCTAAATTCTTGTAAATAAATCTTAATTGAATCAAATTTGATCAGGAAAAGTTCTTTCAAACTGAAGTAATTAATGTCAGTAGTATTAGTCAATTTTAATCAGACAAAACACTCGAGAATTCTTGTAATTTTGCCACAGTAGTACAATTTAATTTTATTCTGTTAAAAAACTCCCTAATTGATAATTAATTATTAATAATTTAATTAATAATTTAAACGCAGTAGTATAAGTCAATTATAGACAAAACACTTCGGTATTTTTTTAACTAGAACGAATCAATTTTAGTCGGACAAAAAACTTATTGAAATTCTGGTGAATTGATTTCAGTAGTGCGAGTCAATTATACAGTTAGACAAAATACGTTAAAATTCTCCTGATTTAATCGCAGCAGTATAAATCAATTTTAGTCGGACAAAATTATTTCAAACTCATCTTGTAATTTCCTTTCAGTAGTGTGAGTCAATTTTAGTCAGACAAAACTATTCTGTAGTATAATAAATAAATTTATTGTCTCACTACAAAATAAGAATATTTTTTTTGTAATAATTTGTATTAAAATAAAGAATTTACTTAACAGTGTTGAAAAAAAATGCACAGCCGAGAATTTCTGTGAAGCTTTGTTCGATCTAAAAGTGGGAAAATAATGGTGTTAGGAACGCTCATATAGGGACTTTAATCCTCCCACGTTTTATACACGTGTCACTGGGAGTATCAGTAGCTGAAGGAGAGAAGAAATGGGAGTGTCTATGATGAAGATAGTTGCTATCCGAGTGCATAAACGTTGTTACATGAACGGCGAACTTGATCCTAATAAGACGTGTGTGCTCGTGTGGGTCAGGACTGGACAGTGCGATAGGAAACACCCCGAGCTTCTGGCGAACCTAGACCGTCTTAATGCTTCTTTACTGATAACCCTTGCTCCTTTCGTTCATGCGGCAAACCACAGGAGCTTTCCTAGCTCCTTTTCGCTATTTATGGGCAGCAACTTAACTTGCGAAATGTCCGAAAGTCTTGAGAAATTGGTCCAGGTCAAGTACATTCGCTCCTGCTCGAATGGAGATAGGAGACCTATCTCTATTTCACCTTTTCCTTACGACCAAACTCAATGGACGTATTATGTAAAGACGATTTTTTTCACCCCTCTTCGGAAGGGTGAAGAATATTTTCCAAAAATTTGAAAATTAGAAGAAATATTTAGTCCAGTGTATAATGAGAATCAGTTTTCCAAATTTCACTAACATTTTCCTGAATAAATTCAACTGTAATTTAGTTTCAAATTTCAATTTTAGTCAATTAACATACTTCCATATTCAGTAGTGTGAGTCAATTTTGGTCAGACTCATACGAAAATTTTTCTCTCAAAAATTTTACACAGTAGTGTAAGTTAATTTTGGTCGGTCAAAAATATTTTAATTTCTTATAATTTAATAGCAATGGTATAAGTATTCCAGAATTTTGTAATTCACTCTTATAAATCAATTTTAGACTTTAAGTATCTAAGGCGAAAAATTTCTGAATTCGGTCAATTATGGTCAGAAAAAACACTTTCAAATTTTCGTAATTAATTTTCAGTGTAGAAAATAATTTTTAATCAGACAACCAATCAGGAATTTTTGATATATTTTACTATCAGTAGTATGAGTCAATTATAGTCATACAAAACATGGAGAAATTATTGTAATTTAACCGCAGTAGTATAAATCAATTTTGATCAGACAAAACTTCTTTCAAATTTTTGTCATTTAATCGCAGTAGTATAGGTCAATTATAGGTAAGACACTTCTGAATTCTTTTAGTGGTTCGAATCAATTTTAGTCAGGCAAAATTATTCCGGATTTCTGTAATTCATTCTAAGTAGTATAAGTTCAATTTTTTAAGGCGAATTCTAAATTTGATTAATTTTCAGTAGTATAAGTCAATTTCAGTCAGACAAAACACTCGTGAATTCTTGTTATTAAATCGCAGTAGTACAAGTCAATTTTGGTCAGACAGAACATTTAAGAAAGCTTCCAATTTCTCCAAGTAGTATAAGTCAATTATAGGCAAAACAATTCTGAATTTTTTTAGTGGTACGAATCAATTTTAATCAGACAACTCACTTTGAAATTCTGGTACTTTAATTTTAGTGGCATAAGTTAATTATAGTCAGACAAAATACCATTAAAATTCTTGCGATTTTACTTAGTAGTATAAGTCAATTTTGATCAGAGAAAATTTCTTTTAAATTCTTGTCAATTAATCGCAGTAGTATAAGTCAATTTTGGTCAGACAGAACAATAAAAAATTCTTGTAATTTTGCCACAGTAGAATAATCTAATTTTAGTCCGTTAAAAAACATCCAAATTTTTATAATCTAATTGTAGTAGTGTAAGTCAATTTTTGTAATTTTCTATCAGTAGTATGAGTCAATAATAGTCAGACAAAACGCTCGAGTATGCTTTCAATTTTCTCAAAGTAGCACAAGTCAATTTTAGTCAATCAAAAAACTTCCAAATTCTTATAATTTAATTGCAGTAGTATAAGTCAATTGTAGGCAAAACACTTTGATCTTTTATTAGTAGTACAAATAAATTTTAGTCAGACAAAACTTTTTCGATTTTTTCAATTTCATTCTAAGTAGTATAAATCAATGTTACTAAGGCGGAACATTTCTAAATTCGGACAATTATCAGTAGTACAAGGTAATTTCAGTCAGACAAACATACTTTCAAATTCTGGAAAATTTAACATCAGTAGTATAAGATAATTTCTGTATAAAAATTCGAAAATAGAAAAATTGAATTAATGACTAAACATTATTATTTTTTTTTAACTGATGAAAATGGAAGGAGAAGGTAGAAATTTTTATAAAAACGTGGAGAACTTTTAACGGAATGCTTTTATCTTTTTTTCTTTCTTTTTTTTTAAAGACGAAGAATTTACAGATATGACTTGGACATTTTTCAACTTAGTTTCCATCTGAGCGTCGAACGAATGACGACAAACGTTCGTGACTGCTTTTAACGCAAGATGAAAGCGTTAAACTCGAAGCGTATATGCTACTCCGACTTTGGCTTTCATTTTTATGCTTCCTTTGATCTGCATTATCACAAGTAGCTCTAGAATGCTTTTTATTTTTTCACGTGAAAAACATATTAGTGCTTTTAAGTCATCAATACATGTGTCTTAAAATATCCCACCCCCCTCCAGACTATTTGAAATTTTGTTTAAATTGTTACACATGCGTCAAGAAAAAAAAAATTCATTTTTCTGGGACGATTGAATGATTCAAAAATAAAAAAATTGGAATTATTTAGAAAATAAACTTGCTTGCGATCATAAAATTATTTTTCTCCATTTTCACTTCTTAGACAAACTAAAAAACAAAACAACTCCATAAATTCAAAACAGTGAAATTTCACTAATTCAAATTTAGAGAGCAGACAGTTTACTTTTTGAAATGTTTTTTTTTTTTTTTTATTTACTTCTTTACAATTTTTTTTTTTTTATAATTATATTTTTCTTTTGCTGAAAATCTTGCAAGAAATTGACTTGCCATTATGAAATTAGTTGGAGAAAAATAACCGAATGGGTAAATTTTGAGAAATTATGCTTTGCAAGGAAACGCTACAGGTATATATATATATATATATATAGTTAAGCATAACCGGAATGACCGTAATCTACACCCCCAGTGTTTGCATGTTCAGGTGTTTGCTTAACGACAGAGGTTGGGTGCATGAGTATGCGAGAGCAATTGTGAAAGCTATTCAAGATTATAAGCAGCCGTTAGTATTCACATTGAAGTGGATTGATTATTTCTAGACATTCGTGTCCTCAAGAAGATTTCTTATTGATATTTCACAAACAGTTTTACTATATAGGTATTAAAAATATTCACCCAATTTTAATTCTTGTTATTTAATCGCAGTAGTATGAGTCAATTTTGGTCAGACAGAACACTTAAGAGAGCTTTCAATTTTCTCTAAGTAGTATAAACCTATTTTAGTCAGTCGGAAATATTCCAAATTTGATCAATTATCAGTAGTATAAGTCAACTTCAGTCGGAAAAAACACTCCGGAATTCTTGTTATTTAATCGCAGTAATATAAGTCAATTTTGGTCAGACAGAACACTTGAGAGAGCTTTCAATTTTCTCTAAGTAGTATAAGTCTATTTTAGTCAGTCGAAAATATTCCAAATTTGATCAATTATCAGTAGTATAAGTCAACTTCAGTCGGACAAAACACTCGTGAATTCTTGTTATTTAATCGCAGTAGTATAAGTCAATTTTGGTCAGACAGAACACTTGAGAGAGCTTTCAATTTTCTCCAAGTAGTATAAGTCAATTTTAGGCAAAGCGATTCAGAATTTTTTTAGTGGTACGGTTCAATTTTAATCAGACAAAACACTTCGAACTTCTGGAACTTTAATCTCAGTAGTATGAGTTAATTAAAGTCAGACAAAACAAAGCGAAATTCTTATAATTTAATTGAATCGAATTTCATTCGATTAATGTTGATTAATCGAATTGAGTCAGGTAAAATTCTTTTATACAATAGTAATTAACATCAGTAGTATTAATCAATTTTAGTTAGACAAAACACTCGAGAATTCTTGTCATTTTGCCACAGTAGTATAATTTAATTTTATTCCGTCAAAAAACTTCACAAATTTTTATAATTTAATCGCAGTAGTATAAGTCAATTAGAGAAAAAAAACTTCGGCCTTTTTTTAAGTAGAACGAATCAATTTTAGTCGGACAAAACACTTTGAAATTTTGGTGAATTGGTTTTAGTAGTGTGAGTCAATTATATAGTCAGACCAAACACGTTAAAATTCTCCTAATTTAATCACAGTAGTATAAATCAATTTTGGTCAGACAAAACTAGTGGAAAATATCAGTTCACTTTGATATATATATATAGGAAAATTTGGAAAAAAGATTTTTTACGAATTTAAAGTTCCTCGAATGTTTGTCAATGGAGAATTGAGATTTGCGTGCCGGTATAATTATTTCATGCCCCTATAAACAGTATTTCAGGTATTATATTTATGCAATGCTGTGGTCGAATAGGGGCTAGATTTCAACATTGAACTTGCATGTTCGTATACAGTGTAACGAGGGATTAATTAACGAATCGTACTTTGAAATTGCTACTCTCGCATGAACATATGCATTAGCAATTACCTCTCGTAATGAGTCCACTATCCATTTAATATTCCAGTATTTCTAATTTTTTAATCATTCAATCTTCCATTCAACCCAATTATTTCTTTCATCCAGATATCAACTTTTTTTCGAAAAATTAAATCCACAAATCATTTTTTTTCCAATCATTTTTTTTTATTCATTTTTTTTCTGAAATGAAAAAATTGAAAAATTCTCCAAATATAAGGCATTAAATTAAAATCACCTTTTGGATTATAAGAAATCATCTTCTGTTACAGAAATACTTTTTTGTCACCACTGGAAGGAGAATTATAACCAAGAGATGGAAAAATAATCTTCTCTTTTAGAACAAAGGGAGAAAAAAGAAAAGATTGTCATTCATAATTCAATGACGTAATTACATAAAAATTTCAACCTATTAGCATGAATGGAGACAAAGGGAGGAAAATTTAGAAGTTATAAAACTAAAGAAAGGAAGAAAGAAAGGCGGATTATAAATTTCGAGTTGTTCATAAATTCATAGTTGCGTGCACATTCTCAGCACCTGTTGAAGAGTCGTCTCTCTTTAATGTACGTTTTATATATAAATACATATACACACACACATACACACACACTGGTCAAATAATAGCGACATTTTGCGTTAAGTACCGAAAAGAACGTCCGAGACATTTATTTAGGGAACAGCATCGGGTGGCAATTATCGCAAACACTGTTATCCGAAAACGATTAAGGCCTCGGCATGCAATTTTATCTCGCACCCAGTAATAGTCGATATTTTGCTTTATATCAACACAATCTATTCGGTTTTACTCAACACACATATATTTACGGATTTACACTCCTTTTTTTCTCATTGCAATATATTTTAGACTTTAATTTGCACAAGAGATAATATTTCCCCAATAGTTTTAATAATGTCTGACTAACAATTACTTTTATTACTGATAGTACAATCACATTACTTAGAAGCATTCTGTCTGACTAAAAATCACTTTTACTACTGATAGTACAATCACACTACTTGGAACTATTATGTCTGAATAAAAATCACTTTTACTACTGATAGTACAATCACACTACTAAGAACTATAATGTCTGACTAAAAATCACTCTTACTACTGATAGTACAATCGTACTACTTCGAACCATTCTGTCTGACTAAAATTACTTTTACTACTGATAGTACAATCATACTACTTAGAACTGTAATGTCTGACTAAAAATTACTTTTACTACTGATAGTACAATCACACTACTAAGAACTATAATGCCTGACTAAAAATCACTTTTACTACTGTTAGTACAATTACACTATTTGGAACCATTCTGTCTGACTAAAAATCACTTTTACTACTGATAGTACAATCGTACTACTTGGAACCATTCTGTCTGACTAAAATTACTTTTACTACTGATAGTACAATCATACTACTTATTGTTAGAAACATTCTGTCTGACTAAAACTTATCTTTACTACTGGTAGTACATTTTTATCCCTGTACTTTCAAACTTTTTTTTCCTTCTGATTTAGTGAAATTATACAATACTGTCTGCCTTAAACTTACTTTTTCTACTAGCAATAAAAAAACGAACTAAGTTTATACAGTTCTGTCTGACTTACACTTTTCTTACTATTGATATTAGAATTTAGTAAAATTTTACAGTTCTGTCTGACTGGAACTTACTTTTAGTACTGAAGTAAATAAAAAATAGTAAATAAAAAATTTATTTGTAAATAAATAATAAATTTGTAAATAAATAAAATAAATAATTAAAAAATTTTAATGTAAGTTTAATTTTGCGTTAAGAAGTACCAAAAAGTACGTAAAATAATAAATAAATAAATAAATTAGTAATTAATAATAATAAGAAGGTAAATAATAAATTTATACAGTTGTCTGACTTAAAATTACTCTTCAAAAGGTTATTATTAAAAAAAACTAATAAAATAATAAAAACTGTTCAAGCAAAAATGAGTTCACGTTTTATGTGATCCAGAATAAAATAAAAAATAGTTTTTCAATGTTCAGAAATAATCGAAAACTAGAAACAAAGATCTTGAATTTTAAACCTTTTTTTCGAGTGAACAATGGCGAAACGACTTGTAAATTCAAATTAGTTTCGAAAGCATGAAACGTTTTTCAAAGAGAAACAGAGAAAGAGAGAGAGAGAGACCTTGCAAAAATCAGATAGAGAGAAGTTCCGGGAAAGACTGCGATAGAGGAAAAGAAGTGTTGAAAAAGAGAGAAAAACTCAAGGTTTCGGAGTTTAGGGAAGGGTCGCTGTGTGACGATAGTTGGGGGGTTGTTTTCAAGGGATGAGAGGAAGCATTGGTTCGAGTAGGGCGAGATTTGGGACGAAGCATCGAGGGTGGAGGGTGAAAGAAGGAATGGCAATGTCTGTAGAGGAGTTAACCTACTTCTGCATTTCGGCCGTTTGTCAGGGACTTGTATCTGAATTTCTCGACTCTCTCTCTCTCTCTCTCTCTCTCTCTCTCTCTCGACAATTTTAAGTCCGAGACTACAAGCAGCGCGCTTTGTGGATTTAAAAGCGTTTCGATGTAAACAGACAAGATCTCCAATTCGAACTCCAATTCTAATTCATTCAACAGTCTTTTATAAATCTTTCATTCGTCCTTTCAAAGCTTCAATTTATTTTCCAAAAACGACACACCCAATTCCACATTTGTATAAAAATCAATATCGTTTCCATAAAATAAAACTAGACGAAAGTAAAAAAAAATCTCTCCATATCGGGAAAATAATTTTCAAATTTTTTAAGAATTGACGCAATTAAAACTGCCACTAATTCTATATATGAAATTCTGCATTTTAACAACTAAATCTAAACAAAAAAAACTAAAAATTTCGACTAATTTTTTTTAATACTGTTTTTGAATTTCAGTTAAAACAGTAAAAAAAAATTTTTTTCTAGTAAATTACTATATGGGTAAATTTGACTTCAACTAATTCAAATTTCAAGAGCAACTCTGTAAACTCAAAAGTATCAAATTGATACCAAAAGTATCAAATTGATCCAAAGGAATCAATTCGATTGGTACCAATTGGATATTTTTAAATTTACAGTGAGTCAGTCAGTTTCTTATTTAAAATTAGTTGAAATATTTTACAAATTTAAATTTAGTGATGATAAAAGGGGATAAAATAAGTCAATCGGAATAAAAACACTTTTTTTCCCCTCGATATCAATGTTTTCCTTTCATGCGCGCATATTTTAAAAATGTAGAGGTACAATATATGATCGAATGCTAAATCGGTTTATATCCGATTTTGGACATTTTAATGTCGAGAGATTAAAATATATATGCGTGTTGGAATTTTGAGGAATTTATAATCGAAAATACTTGTCATTCAAATCACAATGTGGAAATTGCGTATATATATATATATATTGTGATATATACAAGAATGGGTATTTTCAAAACGAAAATTGTTCATTAAATGGTGCGTGAAAAATCGTACAGAACCCAGAGCCTATCTGGAATATCGATTAGCCCCGCTTATTTTCCCAATCGATACTTCTCCACTGGACTATGCCTATGTGCGTGTAACTTGAAATATTCTATATAATAGAAAAACTCCTCAACAAAGTTCAAAATAAAAGTTTTCAATCTAGGGCCGAATATTTATAAATATATATATATGAAAAGCAAGTCAATTATTATATTAAAGTGCGGAGAATTTATTGATGATGATATTTCCCTCTGTTTGGATAAATCGTCTTAAATCGTCAATCAAATCAACTGGACCAAATGGAGAAGTGAGATTACCCCACCAGGGGTAGGAAAATGTATTTATATAACACTCAGAAAAACACTTTCAAAATTATTGTAATTTATTGTCAGTGGAAAAAATAATTTTTAATCAGACAAACATTCAGGAATTTTGCTATATTTGATTCTCAGTAGTATGAGTCAATTATAGTCAGACGAAACACGGAGAAATTATTGTAATTTAGTAGTAGTATAAATCAATTTTGATCAGACAAAATTTCTTTCAAATTCTTGTCATTTAATCGCAGTAGGTATAAGTCAATTATAGGTAAGACTGAAAGAATTCAGACTCCTGAATTCTTCTGGTACGAATCAATTCTGGTAGGAATCAATTTTAGTTAGACAAAAATATTCCGGATTTCTGTCATTCATTCTAAGTAGTATAAATTAAATTTAGTAAGACGAAAATATTCCAAATTTGATCAAGTATCAGTAGTATAAGTCAATTTCAGTCAGACAAAACACTCGTGAATTCTTGTTATTTAATCGCAGTAGTACAAGTCAATTTTGGTCAGACAGAACACTTGAAAAACGTTTTAATTTTCTCCAAGTAGTGTTAGTCAATTATAGGCAAAACAATTCAATTTTGATCAGAAAAAATTTCTTTCAAATTTTTGTCATTTAATCGCAGTAGTATAGGTCAATTATAGGTAAGACACTTCTGAATTCTTTTAGTGGTACGAATCAATTTTAGTCAGGCAAAATTATTCCGGATTTCTGTAATTCATTCTAAGTAGTATAAGTTAAATTTTTTAAGGCGAATTCTAAATTTGATCAATTATCAGTAGTATAAGTCAATTTCAGCCAGACAAAACACTCGTGAATTCTTGTTATTAAATCGCAGTAGTACAAGTCAATTTTGGTCAGACAGAACATTTGAGAAAGCTTCCAATTTTCTCCAAGTAGTATAAGTCAATTATAGGCAAAACAATTCTGAATTTTTTTAGTGGTACGAATCAATTTTAATCAGACAACTCACTTTGAAATTCTGTTACTTTAATTTCAGTGGTATAAGTTAATTATAGTCAGACAAAATACCATTTAAATTCTTGCGATTTTACTCAGTAGTATAAGTCAATTTTGATCGGAGAAAATTTCTTTAAAATTCTTGTCATTTAATCGCAGTAGTATAAGTCAATTTTGGTCAGACAGAACACTAAAAAATTCTTGTAAATTTGCCACAGTAGAATAATCTAATTTTAGTCCGTTAAAAAACATCCAAATTTTTATAATTTAATCAAAATTGATCCAAAAATTTGGAATCAACTTGATACTTTTGGAATCAACTTGATACTTTTGGTATCAATTTCATACTTATTCGGTCTATACAACAAAATAGAGAATTTTTTTCAAACGTATATAATTTATCCGTTAAAGAATATAAAAAATAGAATGGAAATAATTTTCAGATTTGTTCTGAAAATGTGAAACGAAAATCCACAATTAGTAGAGAGAAAAAGAGAGAGAGAGAGAACAAAAGATATTTTTAATGAAAATAAATCGTAATTTATCATTTTGTGTGTTATTTCGCATTGTCACGTCAGCATTTTCCTAATTGAAAAATATTTTACCTAAAGGTTTATAATCTAGCCATAGGTAGTGCTCAAAATAATAATTAGAAATTTATGCTCCCTAAAGAAAGAAAAAAAGGCGGAAAAAGTTTGTATCTACAAAAAAAAGTGGTAATTACTGAAACAAAAATTATCATGAAAAATGTATTCAACTGAACCTCCCCTAAATTTTCTTTTTCCTACAATCATCAAATTCTAATTATATATAAATCTTTATTGTGTAAATATCAGTTGGGTTTCAAAATTAAATTATATAAAGAAAAAATAAAATAAAATGGAAAATATTTTTGATGGAGAATAAATTTAAATTCTAATTTATTAAAATTTCCATATTGTCGCATTGTAAAATAATGTCAACATAAAATAATGTCAACAAATAATAAGAAATACTAAAAACAGTAAAATCATAAATTTTTTTATAATAATAATAATAAATGAAAAAATAAATCGATGATAAAAGTAGAAATTAAACTAAAAATAAAAATGAGAATAATACAAAATTAAAATGAAAATAAAAATAAATAAAAATATTAATATAAATAAAAATAAAAATAAAAATAAAAATAAAAATAAAAATAAAAATAAAAATAAAAATAGAAATAAAAATATAAATAAAAATATAGATAAAAGTATAAATAAAAGTATAAATAAAAATATAAATAAAAGTAGAAATAAAAATCATAGTAAATAAAATAAAAATAAATAAAAC
>JUFY01035443.1:0-12084 GCA_001855655.1 Leptopilina clavipes
AAATAAGAAAGAGAATATAAAAAATAATGCATGTCACAAACAGAAAATATTTTTTATAAAAATAATGAATTGAAAAAGGAAAGGAAAAACAATGAAAAAAAGAAAAATATTAAGGCATGTTTACAAAAATATATTTATATGAAATGTAAAAATTCTATTATTGAACCATTAAATGAAAAAGAAACAGTATTACATAGAAAGAAATTAATGCATGTTACATTTTTTTATTAAGATTAATATAACTTTTATGATTTTGATACTTTTCAATATATAAAATAAGAAAGAATATAAAAAATAATGCATGTCACAAAGATAAAATATTTTTTATAAAAATAATGAATTGAAAAAGGAAAGGAAAAACAATGAAAAAAAGAAAAATATTAAGGCATGTTTACAAAAATATATTTATATGAAATGTAAAAGAAAGATATTAATGCATATTACAATATACCATACATTTAAATACATGTTTACTGGTTCCATTTTTGAACTATAAAACTGAAAAAAGCATCAATTATAATAATAAATAATACATATAAATCTGAAGAATATTTTTATTTTTGAATTATGAATATAAAAATAATTACAGAAACTCTTTATAAGGGTTCAAAATGGGGGACTTCCTCCACTTGTAGGGGGGTGGCAAATTTTTTTACTAAATATTTAAGCAACCTGGATTAATAATCTGGAGAAAAAATTATGGAAATGATGATTTGTATTTACAAAAAAATTTTAATGTTAAGGGTTGAAAATGGGGGGCTTCCCCCACTTGTAGGGGGGTGGCAATTTTTTTACGTATTATTTACGCAAGCTGGATTAAAAATCTGCAAAAAAAATTTCCTGAAATAATGATTTGTATTTTTTTTTATAATTTAATTGTTAGGAGATGGAAATGGGGGACTTATCCCACTTTTAGGGGGTTGTACATTTTCTTACTTAATATTTAAGCAACCTGGATTAATAATCTGCAAAAAAAATTTCTGGAATTGATGATTTGTATTTAAAAGAAAAATTTAATTGTTAAGGGTTGAAAATGAGGGACTTCCCCCACTTATAGGGGGGTGGCAATTTTTTTACGTATTATTTACGCAAATTGGATTAATAATCTGCAAAGAAAATTACTGGAAGTAATGATTTGTATTTTTAAAGAAAAATTTCTAAGTTTAAGAGTTAAAATTGGGAGACTTCCCCCACTTGTAGGGGGGTGGCAAATTTTTTTACTAAATATTTAAGCAACCTGGATTAATAATCTGCAAAAAAGATTTATTTTATTTTTAGTTATGAAGAAAGATTACTTTCTTTTTTTACATTTCGTTGATCATAAACGTTGTAAACTTCACCTTCCTCAATTTCCAGGAAATCGTTATTCAACTACTTTAGAGCACAAAACAATCACTTTAGTGGATTTTTTAAATTGTTGACAGATTTAATTATTTTAATTTAAGTAATTTAATTTAAATAAATTTTACTTTTTCAATAACAATAATTCATAGAAATATTTTTATAAAATTTAATTATGAACATTTCAGAATTGAATAGAAAAAAATTTGCAACATTTTTAAATATTTAACAAAAACTTCAAGTTCCTTTTTTCTTAAAATCGTATAAAGTCTAATTTATAAAAATTGTATGTATTTAAATTTACGGAAAAATTCTAGAGGTTATAAAGAAAAATTAAACGTATTATTAACTAGACAGATGAAAAATTTATTAAATTATCCTACCTTGCTCTTGCTGCTTTCGTTTTTGATACACGGAGAAAAAAGTATTGTTGTGGTTACTAAATATTAAGTCTACACAACAATTCCGGATTGTCAATATAGAACTAGCAATGCGATTTGTTTTTGAGACAGAGGAAAATTGTTAAAATGGAATTGTTACTAAAACTATTTAGATTTGCTTGACGAACTAACAGAATTGTTATAGAGAAGTTAAATGAACAAACCTAGATTGTTAGTTTGGCAATATAATTTGTTGCATTAACAAAGCTTTGATTAATTAAATTATTGTAAAATTAATTAATAATTTTGTAGAAATAATCAAATTAATTAATAATTTAATATAAAATTTATTCAAAATTTCATTTTACAATTTTTTTTGTTATAAAAATTATAGTTTACTTTCACACATTATAATAAACTATAAATTTAAGTTTGGTAACGCAAAATAATAAAAAGACCTCCCTTTGGTGCACAAAAAATATGTAGAGGAAGAGGGTTAGCTAAATCTGATATGTTATAAAAAACTTCTTTCTCCGTTCGTTTTACTTCATAAGCATGAAAATGTTGTTTAAATCGAATTGTTTCAAATAAGCGACATGAGATTACAACAGTCTTATTTGAGATGAAAATATTTTGTATTTCACCAGAAAGAGGCCAACCAAAGTAGTCATCAATGTCTACTATAACGGTACTACAATTATCGAAATGAGATCCTTTATAATTGATCCAGTTAGGAACAAATACAGAACTGAGATCAGGAAAAAAAGTTTTCAATGACTCTGTCACATGATTATTTAATTCACTTAAATAAGATGTAAGAGAATCACTTGCACCCACTTGAATTTCTGACAGAATGGAAGAATTAGCAATAAACCTGTGGCATAATCTCAACTGATGTTTAATAGACAACGATTTGATTAAATTTACTCTTGACATATTTGCTTTTGAATCTAATTTTAACTCCCTGTTTTTAGACTCAAAACGTCGTACACTAAGATTTGCTATAGGTCCACTTGTTTTCATAATTGAACCATAATGCCAAATTATTTTGTGAAATTTAAAAGTGAGGTGATTATCTTCAGAAAGATCCAAATACTGACGTCCCAGTTCTGTAACATAATACTGAATAGATCTTACACTACTTTCAGGTACGCATTTACTTAAAACAATATCATATACTCGTTGAAGATTTAAATACAATTGCCAGTATTCGTTATTTTCAGGTACACGATCACCCATCAAAATCCCAAAAGTTCGTACAAAACATTGCATTTCGGATCCGCTCATTTTTAGCTTTCTGTTTCTTAAGTTTTCATCAGTTATAAACAATTTTGTTTTATGCAAAGCTGAGTAAGTGCCAAAATTAAAAAGATTCAATCTACTGTTCAAATCTACCAATCTGAAACATCTTGTTTCAATGAGTTTTATCAAAACAAATGTCATCACCTCATGAGCAATACCCTCATCAAAATCATGTAAGATATCTCCCTCAAGGTTCTCAGTTATGTGAAAAGATTCCACTTCATTTAAAGCACAAACACCTGTGATTCCCGTATCCTCTGGACTGTTTCTTGCTACATCTATTTCGTAATTTATTCTGTTTCTAAAAAGATTTTCGTCTATTTGTAAATCGCTAATCAATTGATTTTTGTGAATTCTACAATAACGGCAACGATAGTTTGACGTTGAAAAATTACAAACGAGACCACAGAGCTGATGGATTCCTAAATTATCGCCTAACAATAACGCCAATACAAAATAAACACGAATTTCTTCTCCATTAGGTAATGTTACAGGGATTCCATCTTTTTCCAATGATTTTAACTCTTCAAGTAGAGGGGCAATAACCGCTTTAACTGAGAAATCATCACGATCTTTAGAATTAAATAGAATAGACAAGAATATGTTTTCTACACGTGATGCTATCTCAGGAGGTAAGCATGCGATGGTGACATATATTCCCCCAATTTTAGAACAGTGTGATCCAAGAGGATTGTTGGGTTCAAAATCGTCATAAAAAGCGAATAATGGAAGAACAATATCGGTAGATTTGAATTTTGATCTCTTCTTTTTCCATGCATCAGTCTGAATATAGTTACATAGATTCGAAGTATTTTGATTTAAATAATCTACATAGGATAATATACTGGAAAGTGAATCGGGCAATTCTAAAAATTTCTTTAAAACTGGTGCTAAAGGAATATGTTGAGCAGTAACTTTAACCCACTGGTGAATAATCCCTGAATCTGTTTTTACTTGTTTTAATTGTTTTCCAATTTCGAATTCATTTGGTGAAACGTAGTGGCCACTTGACATAAAATATTGAAGACGCTGGTGTTCTGTGCTTAAATGAGAGAAAGGAGTTTCTAAAGCTTTGAATATTTCTGTTATTTCAGTTACCGTCATCTGCGTTTCGTTTTAAAATATCCATGAAACCGTTAAAAGATAAAAAGTTTTCTGTATCATTTATTATATCTTGGACAATATTCCTGGGCAGGACAGGTTTGCAATAAAATTTACTAACAAATGCATCAGTTTGATTTTTCAGTCTATCCTGGAAGTTATTCAAAGAGAAAAACAGATCTTCAGTATCTTCAATATTTTCTGCGTCGTTAATAGCTACATTATGATCAAATTCATTCGATTCTAAATTCACAATACTTTGATCAACTTGAGGTTGAGATTCATTCTCAGTCAAATTCTCAGTTAAATCACTACTTTTAAAGTGCTGCTCAACGTGTCTGATGAACGCTTTAACACTGGAAAATTTTCTGCCACAACCATCTTCTCCGCACCGGTAAACGCTTAATATATTATAATTGTGAACTATTCTAAGATGAAACATTAAAGCTTTTGTAGTACCAAAATTACGTTTGCATTCTATGCAGACAGCCATTTTTGAAAAATGTTTCAGACGCGCACATCAAAAAGTATACATTAAGTAGAAAGAATTGCACTTTAAAATATATTTTTAAAAAAATGAAAATGTCCCATACTGAGATCAAGAGAATTTTTAAACGCACGATTTTTTTGCCGAATTAGATTCGAATTTCTCTTTGAAGCGTTGATACTCTTTGATCATAGTTTTTACTCCTATATAGTGATCGTCATAAGTTTCATTGATACCATAGACAACTTTCTGTATAAACAACCATAGTTGTTTCGATTCAGGCGGATACGGTGTATGCAATGCGTAAAAGCTTTTAAATAAAACGTCTATAGCATGGAGAGCCGATTCTACCTCATAAAAGAATTCATCAATACATACGATAAATTGAAGCGATTTTTCTAAGGGACCGATGACAGCTGCAAATGGTTGCAAGGTTAATTTAGCGGCCCTTAATTTTTCCCTTCTCTCTTCTTTTACTTCTTCAAACTCTACGTAACTCTAAAAGAAAATATTTATGTAATACAAACTTTTTAATAAAGAAAATTACATGATAAAAACATAAGGCAAATGCCAAGAGTTCATAGATGGAATTAGAAATAGAATTAATCTTTAATTAACTTTAAACCTTAACTAATCTTTATTAAAACCTTAATAAAAATTATTGATGTCTGTTTAGAAATATTGCTCAATGAATATTATTGATGAATAAAAAATATTAAAAGTGCTTAAATAATCTGAAACTTCATCGCAACTGTTTTACATTCAATAAGTTTTTATTTAATTTAATAGTGCCACTATTTCGTAATTAATTGTTAAAAATGGCAAACTGGCTATTGATGCATTTTGAAATTATATTTTACGTATTATTTTACATCTTAAATAGTTTTATCGTCTAAAAATAATAAATTTAGTCATTCTGAACAGACACTATTAATTTTTTCTAGTTTTATAGCTAATTCCATGTTTTTCTCCAAATTTAAACTTCTATTTAATATAAAAATGTACTTACTTCATAAGTACGTAAAAAGGCATCGTTTACCTCGGCGTAGCTTGGCCTCCAGGATTTTTTTACCTTTTTTTGCTCCAGAAATATTCACAACAGGGAAGAGTGTACAAAAATTTTCCAATGTCAGCAAAGTCCTTTCTCCTATTAAAAAATAGCAATTTAAAACATGTATTTATACTGAAAATTTCAGAAGTGTACCCTATAATATTTGACACATTTTACAAATAGTAAATAGCGGTTTTCGCTATACCAGAATAGTCATGTCAGTTTCACAGAAATAATTTTTTTCGTGTGATATTATTAAGTTTTCGAGAAATTGCACAATATTTATACAGCAAAATACATTTAAAAAACACATTTATCAAAATCACTGACTACAGATGAAAATTATAAGCTTACCGCTTGTCAAGACAGCTTCTTCACCATCTTCATTCCTAAAAAAGCTTTGATTCTTTTTACGTTGTTGCTCAACAATAAATAACTGCAATGAAGACCATTCCGAAAATAATGACAATGGATCCACCTGAGGCTTCAGCGTCAAAAAATCGATCTCGAACTGTAATACGAAATTTATTACTGATTACAAAAACCACAAGTCTTATAAATATTTAGTTTTAATCGTTAAGAGGACAAAATTTTAAGTATATGTGATGTCATGTAATCTCCCCAATATTAATTTGTCCGCAACTATTTTCTTGTGAAATGTTAAACAGATTGAGCTGGAATTTTTTCAAGGAGTCTAAAATAGTAAAATATGATAAGAAAAAGCTGAGATGTGCGAAAATATTGCTATTTAATTGTTAAATAATTATAATAAAAAAAATGGAAATTGTTACAAAATGAAAAGTTATGAGTGCCGAATTTGTAAATAATTTTTTAGTGTTTTATAATAATTATTTAACAATACCAATAATTTTGCACACCATAGTCCTTTCTCATGATATTTTAGAATTCTTTACAAAATTCCAGCTTAAATCCATTTAATATTTTACGATAAATGTTATGGACAAATTAACATTGCGGTGATCACTTGTATTTCAATGTGTCACATGTCTTTAAAGAAAAAAAGATATTTATGAACTTACCAAATCGTATGCCCTATTTTCTTGAAAAACAGGATACTTTACTTTGTAGTCATAAAGAGTAAGCCGTTGTTTAGTTTTCTGGGTAAGACTTTTCTTTACAGCAGCTGATGTTTTTGAAGTTTCATTAACTGCAGATTCCACCTCATCGTCTACATCCACACCATGAATTGAATCAATTGATGGAGTCGAATCTTTGATGTCTTTTTCCAATGATCTAGGACTTGTGCCCAATTTGATTTTGTGCCTCTATTTTGCTCTAACCAACAAAGACTACCAGCAACTGATTTTTTACATTCCACGCCTAAGTAAAATATTAACATTTTAAGAGACTGGCAGTTTGAAGTAAATTATAATTGTGTTTTAAATTAATACAATTATTGATACAATAATTCTCTCTATATGAAAATAGTTTATTTACCTGTTATGGGATTTTCTGGTTATAATATTTCCACACAAGTTTCCCTTTAGCGGTCAATTTTTTAGTTTTATTATGTCGATAACTTTCAAAATATGTCGTCTACAAAATAAAAAAATATTTTAATATATTGAATCTGAAATTATTAAGAACAAATAAATTTATAAGTTAAAATTAATACTCACCACTTCTTCCGTAGGGAATTTCTGTATTATTTGCTCCGCAAGTAGTTGAAGGCGATTACGAGGAATACTAGTAATAAACAACAAAATATTCAACGAAAAATGAAATGAAACAAGGATAGTGTTAGAATTGCTCAAACGGATCAGCTAAAATTTTCAAAAAGTAATTAATTTTCAACTTAAAATCATTTTTTTTACTCCTAATAATTTTAATTATTTTTTATATTATTTGTTTATAAACTCTTAATAACAAATAGTGTTCCCCACATGTCTTAACAAAAACAGAAAAAATTGTTTTGTATTTCTCTAACATTTCCAAGTATAAAACCATTAAGTAAAAAAAATGAGACTCAATGAAGAAAAAAGTTAATTAACATCAATTGTTAATTTATGTAATAATTGAATACCTAACTACAATAATTATTATTTATTGTAAATAATAATCACGTTTAAGGAGTCTGAAGTTGAAAGTCAATCATGCATCGTCTTTAATGAAAAATATTAATAATTAATTATTGAATTATTATATAAATAAAAAATTTTTGTTAATTCAATTTTTTCTTAATTAAGTCTCATTTTGTTCGGAAAAGTTTTATACTCAGAGATGACAGAGAAATACAAAATAATATTTTTTTTTGTTTTGTTAAAACATGGGGAACACTATTTGCTATCAAAATTTTATAAACAAATAATATAAAAAACTATTTAAAATAAAAGTCTTTTTTAACAAAAATTATTTTTGAATACTGCATTTGAAGACGAAAAAAGTCCTTTTTTTAATTTTTAAATTCATCAACTGGAATTCGAGAAAAAAATTTTTTATTTAAGACTGATAAATAATTTTATTTTTAATAACTTTAACAAAAAAATTTCTTTTGGGCCCAAAATTTCAGGAACTTATTTTGGTCACATTAAGAGTAAAAAAAATGATTTAATATTGAAAATTAATTTTTTTAATTTTAGGAAATCCGTTTGGGAAATTCTGACCCAATATCAATTAAAATTTGTATCGCTTACATTTTATTCATATCATCTGATAATTCATTTTGGAGAATGCAGTCGACTAATTCATCTCGAGTCAAGTCCTTTAAAAATTCATTGTCTTTTTCGTACGTTTTTAAGACTGCATTTCCAGTTAGACTTAATTTTAAAACACTTTCCAAATCCTAAAAAAACTTAGCATTATACCGAATTCATTTCAAATCAGACAGGCTTAACATAGTCAGGACTGAAAATCAATTTAGCCTTCAAAATATTGTTTTTCAAACAATTTTAGACGACACGAATTTTTTGATTTTTTTTACAAAAAAATTATTGTTACTGATCTTAAAAATCAATAAATGTGAGTTTTCAATCAATTTTTTGAAAAATTAATTAGAAAAACGCAATATACAGAAAAATGACACATTCTTTTTAGATCTTTTGAAGAGAAACAATTTTTATTTAAGGAGGAATTGGACAAAAAGTCTGAACAAAAGTTTGTCCAAATGCTTTATTTTCCTATTTGAAATAAAAAATACGTATTTTAATGTAAATTTTTTAAAATGATCTGAGGAGAATTATATTTGAACCAAAATTAGTCATTAAAAATTGAAATTGGATAAAAATTTAAAAAAATAAGATTTCGAAACAATTCTAATTTGAATTTTAATAAGAAAATACACTTCAAATCTTTATGACTGTAAAAAATTTTTGTCAGCAAAATAAAAAAATACGTGTCGTCTAAAATTCTTTGAAAAACAATAGTTTGAAGGGGAAAATGATTGTCAGAGCTGAACATGTTAAGTCTGCCTGATTTTCAATTATTAAAATTTAATTATAATTATAATTAAAATGATTGAAATTCATAATACATAAAAAAGAGAGGAAATGTTTTAATTTTATATGCATATACATTTTGCACTCGTACTACTCACATATATCTTGATTTTCTTCCTTGGGTGAAGATCATCTGGTTCAGGAGCAGTCTGGATGAAGACTTCGTTTCATTGGAATTGAAGTCAGTGGAACATGCTGCTCCTGAATCAAATTTGTTGACCTAAAATCAGAAAATTATTTTTAAAAAGAGGGAAAATAGTACATTTTTTTAGTCTGATTCTATGTTTTTATTTTATTTATTATCAATTTATTTTTTAATTATTCATTTATTATTAAAAATTTGTAAAAAAAACCTTTAACAATTAAAATTTCAACAAATTCCAATTTTAAATCTTCTGAAATCTTTTAAATTTGAATAAATTTTGTCAGAGAAAAGGATGTTCAATTCCTTGATATTACCTCAAAGTGAAAAGTAATTTTTAACATAACTAAAAATATACTTAAAATTGATTTCAATCAATTTCGAAAGATCGAGTTGCATAACTATCAAAAGAATTATATTTTGAGTTAAAATTTGTTGTTGAATAATAAATAAATATTTTTTGTTTCTCTTAAAAGTTAGTGAACAATTGTAATTTTTATCCAATTTTTTATAAACAATATCTTATTTTACTCTCTGAAAAATTCTCTTCAATTTTGTTCGTTTAATTACGTTAAAAAAATATTAAATAAACAAATTGTTTTTATTAAATAACTGTGGAACATAATTTTTGAAATAAAATTTAAGAAACAGAAAAATTGGATACAAATTACAATTGTTCATTAACTTTTAAGAAAAACACAAAATGTTACTCAATTATTATTTAACAACAAATTTTAACTCAGAAAAATATTTTCTGAAAATTATACAACTGGATTTTTTGAAATTGAGTGAAATCAATTTTAAATATATTTTTAGTTTTTAAAAAAAATACTTTTCAGTTTGAGGTTATGTCAATGATTTGAACCTCTTTAAGTCCTTAGATTTGAATTTTTTTGTTATTTTTAATTTTAACTTTTATTTCTCTAAAGTTTTGAACGTTCAAAAGCACAAATTATTTTTAAAAAATTCTATTTGTAATTTATATTTAATTATAAAATTATAAAATACTTATATTTGCGTATATGAAAAAAAATTG
The DNA here is from genome assembly GCA_001855655.1 of Leptopilina clavipes. Taxonomy (NCBI): domain Eukaryota; kingdom Metazoa; phylum Arthropoda; class Insecta; order Hymenoptera; family Figitidae; genus Leptopilina; species Leptopilina clavipes. The sequence goes on from JUFY01035443.1 coordinate 10,296, forward strand.
TCAACAAAAATGGTTAAATTATTACTTTTTTATTTCAAATTACAGTAGTAATATTTAAAAATAATTAGATGTAGAAAAAATTTTCTTCACCTGAACATTAAACACTTTCGGATCATTAATTTTTATATTTATATTTTAACTTTATACTTATTTCTATTTACAAATAAAAAGCAAAATTTTATTATAAATTCACAACAAAAAAGTCCTTTTTACATTTCTTTAATTAAAATAAGTTAAAAACTTTAACTTATTCAATCTTTCCACTGTTTTTGGAATCGGATTCTCTCACCGTGTCGAGATATTAAAAGTTTCAGCGTCTCCTCATCCAAATACTGCAGAGCAAATAAATCCATGGAGTTTTCTATATGCGAATAAAAATAAAAGTAAAAAATAAATGAATTAAATATATTAATTATAATATATTGTTACATCACGCAATTCCTTGCGTCATGTGAGGTCCCCTTTTTCAAATAACCTTATCTGTTCCCACGAAAACTGAGATTTCCGCTCTTTTTCCCATGTCAATTTTACGAGCGAAAATCTCTGTTTTATCTCAGTTTTTAGAAAATGTTCTCGTTTTCATGTTTTTTAAATTTCCTTCCCAAAAAGAGAAACATAAATTTACAATTTTATAGCAAACATATGTGAGTCGGAGGGACCTACAGAGTTGGGACTCACATCTGTTTGTACTTTGAACTATGCTAAGAAGAAACATAAATTCCGGAGATAAAACTTCTCTACAAACAAAATCAAGAAAATCAATAATTATATATATTCAAATAGGTTAATTATTAGTTAAATAAACTAAATTTACTTAATAATTCTTTAATAATAATAAATAATGTATATTCAACAATAAATAAATTAACAAATATATTTAATTAACATTTTTTAATAATAAATAATAAAAACATTAAATTAATTAATAAATAGTTATTTATTGAAAGAATATGCATTGTTTAACAAAAAATATTAATAATTAAACAATTAAAATTTAATTATTATTAAAAATACAATTATTACATTAAATTTAAAGGAAATTATTAATAAACAAGAAAATAACATTAATGTTAAGTAAAATTTTATAAATAATAAGATATAAACATTATATAAATTAACTTTTATTATTAGAAACAATTAATTGTTATAATAAATAATTATTAATAAATAAATTTTGTTAACTTCGTTAAAAATTATCATAAAATTAAAAATCAAAAACACTAATAATTAGCAATAAAAATTATAAATAATTAGAAACATTTTAACATTGTAAATAGTTAATAACTAATAGATTATGTAAATATTATAAAATTATGTCGAAACGTGGAATAACGCTCCCCCTCATTTTAAATTAGGGAAGAAACAATCCCTACTTCTTTAAAGAAATACTGACCTTGGATACGTCCCCTTAAGACACAACCTTCTTAAGAGGGTTGGGTCGGGAAGGCCCAATCATAAAACAATCCTAACAGTTTCCAACCATTTTCACCATTTTCCTTTTCACCATTTTCCTTCAAAAGCCAATCTAAAAAATTGTCAAGCCTCCTTTTCCACTTCCAAAAAGTCATCCCCAAAAAAATAGAAAACTCCCTCAAAATCTAGTGGGGACAATGCTTTAAAAACAGCATCCCCATGAAACAACAGTCAGTATTCTCAAGTATCAATCTAAACAGTATTCTCAAGTATCAATTCTAAACTCAGTCTTAAAAACAAGTTCTAAGCAAGTATCATCCAAGTTCAAAAATTTCAACTCTAATCCAAGTTTAAAAACAAAGTCTTCAAATAAAAA
>JUFY01035443.1:12229-24066 GCA_001855655.1 Leptopilina clavipes
TCACAAAAAAAGGGATCCACACACACATACATACATCCGGACATTTGATCAGAAACTCATATATAACATTTCTAAATAGAGGAAAATTTATTTTGACCAGTTTTAAAAAAATTTTAAATTGAAGGAATACAAAGCTTCCTCCACGAGGAAGCAAATTAATTTAAAATTTGTAAAATTAGGTCGAAACGTGGAATAACGCTCCCCCTCATTTTAAATTAGGGAAGAAACAATCCCTACCACTTTAAAGAAACACTGACCTTGGGTACGTCCCCTAAAGATACAACCTTCTTAAGAGGGTTGGGTCAAAAAGGCCCAATCATAAAACAACCCCAACAGTTTCCAATGATTTTCACTATTTTCCTTTTTACCATTTTCTTCTAGAAAACCAATCCAAGAAAACCAAAAATCCAAAAAAACTAAAACACTCCCTAAAAATCTAGTGGGGACAATGCTTTAAAAACAGCATCCCCATGAAGCAACAGTCAGTATCATAAATATCATCCAAGTTCAAAAAATCAATTCTATCTCAGTTTAAAATTAGTTCAAATCTATTTCTTATTTTTAATCCAAGTTTAAAACAATGTTTTCAAATTAAAATTCAAAAATACAAAACATTGAGAGACGAGTTATTCCACGTTAAACAATTATTAAACAAAGAATCAATTTAATAAAAAGTAAGTTTAAAATTTATTAATAACACAATTTCATTTTTTCTTCTAATTCTTTCAAATTTCCCAGTTTCGAAGAATAATTTGACTATATTGAGGATAAATAATTCTTCAAACATTTTTTCTATCCAATCCTAAATAATTTAACCTTTGATACGAAGGGTGGATGAAGCTTTCATTTAGTGGTCACCATCTCACCCTTAACCTGTTAAACTCAATTTCCCTATATCTTCCAAAATATTAATAAAACTCCCAGTTTGATAAGATTCCTAAGTTATTAGACGAAAGTCTAGACTTGAAAATTGAATTAAATAAAATTAACATTGTGTTGCGTTCATTCTGGACGTAACACTGGCTTTAAATTTGCTCTCAGGGTAGAGAAAATAAATCTCATCACTGAGAACAAGCCTTCGACGCTGACTTGCGTCATCGGAGCAGCATGTACTGTGATCGCCAATTGATATAATTCTGGCATACTTCTTTTCCAGCATTCCCAATAATTTAGAAGACCCATGTTTCCACTACAAGCATGTGTTTTCTCAAATTCATTGAGAATTTGATTGAAATTAGATTCATTATTATTAATTAATTATTATTAACTAGATTCATTAAATCGTTTTTGACGCTCTGCGTCTTTCTTCCTTTTTTCTCGATCCAAAATGTTGGTTATTGTTTCGTCGTCACCCGAGAACTGGAAAACATTTAATATTAACAAGCATGTAGTATAATTAATTAATTTTAGAAAATTAATTAATTTTAGGAAATTAATAAACATGTTCATATTGTAACATTTTGTATTTATATGTTATAATTACTATATTATTAATATTATTACATAATAATTTAATTTTTGTTAATAATAAATTTATTAAATATTAATTTATTAATAATAAATAATTTATATTCTTGTCCTGAGGCTGATTTTCCATGCGACTTAAGTATTGGGCCAATATTGGCATTCGAGGCTTGTTTTTGGCTTCTACATTCGCAGACTTGGGCCAATATTGTCTATAAGAATTGGTGCAATATTTAGCCAATTGTCAGCATTAGCTATATTCCCGACTGGGCAATCATGGACCGGTATCGGCTTCCACTATTGGACCGATATTGGTTCCATTATTCATTGGTAGTAATTAAAGTAGTTCGAACAATAGTGAAAATTCAAATCAATCACAGGCAATAGTGATTGATTCCTGGAGGATATAATTATTATAGAGTCGAGCAAAATAAGGAAAACGAAATGAAAAGAATGTGGGAAGATTTTTGGGGGAAAAAGTAGACTTGGTTATATTTATTTGATGGTGTATAAATACGACTGAGAAGCATTATTCCCATAGGACCGCCATTGTTGGCAGGGGTGTTGTTAATGGATACGAGAAGGCAGACCCTCCCTTACCACTAAAAGTATATTGCCTCTCCTCGTAGGCTGTTGCATTTTTCAGCGAGCTGCAACGCTAACAGGAACATCCTGTGGTCTAATGAACTATACCTACCACCCTTAAGGTACTTTTAACTTGGACAAGTATTTATTTACCTTAAACTGCCTTTTACTAGTTATACTTAAGGTTAATATCAAGATCAAAGTTGGGTTTCAATAGGGAATGAAGGGTTCAAATCTATATATGGCTTCATGATCATCCTTATTCCTTACACATTCTCGTATTTCATCAATCGTGCACAAGAAGAAAAGGGCTTTCATTGTATGAGCATTTTTCTATTTTTATAGTTTCGAAAAGAAATTTAAATGTATTTTCTTCTCTTAATTTCAGAAAGTTTCCAAGACATTTCAATTTAAATATATAGGAAATAAGTTTTTTCCTTTAAAATTGCTTTTTCTTAAAATTCAAGTCTTGACTCTTCTTTTCATTCATGTGGAATGACCCAGTCGCGGTATTTGCTTAATATATATATATTTATACTTTATTTCTTCTTTTTGTTTGTCCTGATTTCAAAGATTTCCAGTCCTCACGTCCTTTTTTTTTTTTTTTGATATCCACGTGCGATTGAGCGTCTCTTTCGTGAGTTTTTCCCCATATCAAGAGGAGAATTCTATCTGAAGGCAGTTTGAACATGTTCTATTTTCTTCTATCCGTTGATTTATCGTCCATCCTCAACCTAAACATCTTTCATACCCCTTCCACAGTATTCTTGTTCAACTCAGGTGATCGATACGACCTTTCTTTTCTACCTCCATATACGTGTACGCCTAAAACACACCATAAGTCCTTTCCCTCTATAAAGTACATGTATATACACACACAAATATATATATACATAATCGAAATCCTCGATTTTTCCTCAACCATATTTTCTTGTTTCACGCTTCGACTGTATCGAAAACAGAGATTCATATATCTTCCCCCTAAAGATACTTTTCATCTTGTTAAAGCTTGAGGGACAAAATTATTTTTTAGATTTATTTTGTTTTCCTTATTCTTCACCAAAAGGTGAATACATATTCAGTGTGTCTATTTTTGACATTTATGGTGAGAACCCATTTTTTTTTTTTTTTTTGAAATTAATATCGTTGGAAATAAGAATTCGTTGTAGTTAAGTGATACTTTATCATTAAACTACCGTCAGTTGTAGTTACCATCTTCAGTTACCATTAGAAATAATTACCGTCGATTGTGGCTACTAACAATGGTTATACTACCGTCTGTTGCAACTAGAATTGATCTCAACTAGTTCATGGTTGCTACCATAATTTGTGACTACCGTCGATTGTTGCAATCATCAATAGTTACTACCGTCAGTTGTAACTACCACCGGCAGTTACTACCATAACTTACGGCTACCGCTGAACGATACGCCCATAAATATTTAGTACCGTCAGTTGTAACTATCATTCGTTGTTGCTACCATAAGTTGTAAATACCGTCGGTTGTAACTACCATTATGAGCTACTACCGTCAGTTGTAACTACTATTTACGGGTTCTACGATAATTTGTGAATACCGTCAATTTTTGCAATCATCCATAGTTACTATCGTCAGCTGTTACTACTATTCGTTGTTGCTACCATAAATTGTGACTACCGTCGGTTGTAACTATCATTCGTTGTTGCTACCATAAGTTGTGAATACCGTCGGTTGTAACTACCATTATGAGCTACTACCGTCACTTGTAACTACCATTTACGGGTTCTACGATAAGTTGTAAATACCGTCCATTGTTGCAATCATCAATAGTTACTATAGTCAGTTGTAACTACCATTCGTTGTTGCTACCATAAATTGTGACTACCGTCGGTTGACACCACCATTAAGAGCCACTACCGTCAGTTGCAACTAGTATTCGCGGTTGCTACCATAATTTCTCACTACTGTCGATTGTAACTACCATAAATATTTACTATCGTCAATTCTAATTACCACCGACAGTTAGTGCCATAAGTTGTGGCTACCGTCGAACGATACAACCATGAATAGTTAGTACCATCAGTTGTAACTATCATTCGTAGTTGCTGCCACACTTGTGATTACCGTCGGTTGTAACCACTTTTAAAGCTACTACCGTCAGTTTTAACTACCGTTCGCGGTTGCTACCGTTACTTTAATATAATTTTTAACTACCGTTGGTGATTATTACCATAGTTTTCAACTACCGTCGATAAGTATTGTTTATTATTACCATTATTTATTATGAACCCTAACCTACCATAAAATTAAATCAAATAAAAATCTCATCTCACTGAAATTAATTTTAAAGGAAAAATTTTGTATCATTGATTGGAAAAAATTTTTTGTAAAGTCTGATTTTAACATTCTGGTTTCGGTGATTTGGACAACAACCATGAAATATAGGGTCGTTTAATCTTGAATAAAAATATGGTAATAAAACAATAGATATATTGGTTGAAGAAGGGTGAAAGGCTCGGTAGGAAAAAGAGGTATTTTAAGGGAAACGTGAGATGAATATTTCATGATGAGGTATTTATTTCAAGCATCCCGGTCCCCTTCCCCCCTCCCCCTCTCACTTAAACTTCTTGTCTTTGAGGATCTACTGCCAACAAATTCGACCTGGATGCAGTGGGGCTTAAACTGAGAATGCCACAGCCTTTGTGATAATTTACAAACAATCAAGGCCCCGGTAGTTTACGAACTTTAGTTGGACTTTCAGCTTTGTTAGGGAATTAGGTTTATTGTATGAGACTTTAATGTAATTTGGGTCAGATATGGTGTTTTTATTTTCTTTTAATTAGAAACTTGTTTTTGATAAACGGTTTTTGCTTTATCTACAGTGAATTATTTTCAATATTGGAGAAAATTTGCTTTTCGGATTAAGAAGAAAATTTTTTTTTACGTAAAATTACGGGGAGAAACTTTCATTTTTTCCGTATTTACCTGATTTGAGAAGATTTCTCATTAAAAACAGTTCTGAATGAATTTTTTTTAAATACGCAAACATGTAATTTTGATATAATAATAAATTTTTTAAAAATAAAAATCTGCTGGGAAAATTTTTTTTAAATACAGTGAATGCAATTTTAAAAAGTACGTGAAGCTTTTCCTGAATCAGTTCTACTCTAATACTAAAATTATTTTTAATCAAAAAGATTTTTTTCTCATTCAAAGAACGTTTTCAATCTATAGAAGAAGTCAGAATCAGAATATAAAAACCGATTTTTTTCTGATCTTTAATCTTTTTTTTGGGGCAAATAAAGAATAACACGCATACACGGTGTCATTTTTCCAATTTTCCAATGACCTCAATTTTCCAGATAAATAAAAGAATGGTTCGAATAAAGGAAGTCTCGGAGTACCTTTCTTTTCCACTCAGTCTGAGACTGATTGGATTCAGCTCGTTCTTTCCGTTTTTGGAAAGGAAAGAAATCTCTAAAAATTGTAAGAGGAAAAAGATTCATCGTTGAAAGTAGAACACTCCGTTTACAGATATCTTAAATTTCCTTCTTCAATTTTTTTTCATTTCCCCATGACAGATAATGCAAAAGAAAAATGGAGACAAATTTTTTGTCAATTTCTCAATATATGTCAATCGAATTAATTTGTCGACAATTCTTGACCTAATTTATTTTATATTTATAATAAAATTTCTATAAAAAATCTGTAAAATTTTTAAAGATTGTATTTACACATCTCGAACAATTGTTTATTTAACTGTAATTAAGTAGAAAAAAATTCGGCAATATTTTTTTATTCGCATTTCTAATTAAACTTGACCTGGACGGTAATAATAATGGTTGACACTTACCGTTGCGTTGTTGGTAGTTTTGATTGATTAAACTCTTTCAAATTGTTGTTTGAGAAAATTCATACGTAGAACTTACCGAAATGTAGGTCAAAAATTTAGAAAACTTACCGCTAATATTTTTATTCTGTGTGTGATAAAGAACAGTCGTATGAACTGTTGACACTTACCGTCTTTGGTAACTCACCTCTTTTGTATCTCGACGGAGTTATTGATATAAATTACCGTCGATAAAGTATTATCGTAATTTATTTTGAACAATTTTTTCAATATTTATTTTCAATGTCACTTACCGTCAACTGTAGTGACTTGATTTGTAAATTTACAATCACAATGATTTATACTTACCTTCGTTAGTGATTCCGGTTGATGAATGATTTCTTCGAAATTACGTTTGAAAAAATTTATATGTGGAACTTACCGTTATGTAGGACAAGTTATTAAACTTACTGTTAATATTTTAATTTTGCATATGATAAAAGACAATCATCGTACTTACCATCGATGGTAACTTATCCCAATTGTATCTCCATGCAATTTATTATTATTTTTAGTTTGTATTGCGGAAATTTACCGTTATTGTAGTTTTATTGATCTAAGTTACCGTCGTTAAAGTATGATCGTAATTTATCATTTTAAACATTTTTTTCAGTATTTATTTTTAATATCACTTACCGTAGTAACTTGACTTGTAAATTTACAATCACAATGGTTAGCACTTACCGTTGTTGGTGGTTTCAATTAAATAATTAAACGCTTCCAAATTGTTGTTTGAGAAAATTCATACGTAGAACTTACCGTAATCTAGGTCAACAATTTATAAAACTTACCGTTTTAATGTGTATTTAACATGTGTTAAAAACAGTAGTATTAGTAGTTGGCACTTACCGTTGTTAGTAACTCATCTTAATTGTATTTCGACGCTACTTACCATTATTTATAGTTTTTAGTAATGGAACTTACCGTCACTGAAGTTTTATTGATCTAAATTATTGTACGTAATTTATTATTATTATTATTAACCGTTGATAAATTATTTTTAACCATTTTTATCAATATTTATTTTCAATGGCACTTACCGTCAACGGTAGTTACAATTATTTGAAGAATGAAATTAAACGTATCTTATAAAAGAAATCATATAATTTTTTTTTTACTTTTTGTCCGGAATTGCAAAGTTTTTTTTACTTTTTAACTCAATTGACAATTTCAGTATTATTTTTCACTCAAAGCTTTTGATGGTGAATTTCAAAGAGGTACAACTTTACGCCTTTGTGTGAAACTTTTATTCTTTGTTCGATTTCTTTAGCTTGTTTTTTCGTTTTTATTTTGGAATCATGTTACACTCTCAGTGTTTTTGACGAATTTTCTTCTTTTATTTTATTTTTCTTGTTCTTTTTTTTTACAGAAACGGAAGTTAGGTCACCACGCTTCACGGGCTCGGGTTGGCTCGCCTTTCCTGCTTTAAGAGCAGCCTACAAGCATGTTCAGTTGGAGCTCGAGTTTCGACCAGAAGCTTGGGACGGTGTTCTGCTACTAGCCGGTGAACGAGATGATCTCCAGGGCGACTTTATGGCCCTGATACTTCATCATGGCTTCATCGAGTTCAGGTATCACACCACCTTTCTTCCCACAGTTCTCTATTTCACTCTTTTTTTTTCAAAACAATAAAGTCCACAATCTTTTTACTGGACATAAAAAATAAGTCAGATAATTTATTTTCTAAGTTTTTTTTTCAATATTAAATTATCTTGGATGATTTTTTTTTATCATTATATAACTCTTGATGAAAAAAAATCTTTTTATGATATAAAATTTGTCTTTTATTAATAATGTCAGAATGTTTTTGATGGCCTCAATCTTGGGGATTATCGATAATCGATAATTAATTTCAGGTGTTGATCTGCTCAAGTGTTACTCTAAGACAGAATAGCTTACTGTGGCAATATTGAATCAGTTAATGCTCTTAAAGATTTCGTATAATCAAGTCTCGCATTCAGTATCTTCTGAATCCTTACTCTCAGTTGATGAAATTTTAATCGAATTCTCAAGATAAAAATTACTTAAATAATTGTTCTCTTTAAGACGTTTCATATATAAGAAAGTAATAAGAATTAATAATATAGAAATTGAATAATAAATGAACGACTTTTCTTTTAATTTTAAATCATTAAAACTTTTAACTCTTTGTTATTTCAAAATGCTTAAAATATTTAAATACCGGGAGATAATTAATTTTTAATGAAAATATAATTCAAATTATTTTAGATGAACGTTTATATTGTCTCATTTTTGTTAATAACTGGAGTATTTTGCAGGTTTGACTGTGGTAGTGGAGTTGGAATTGTTAGAAGCTCTGAGCCTGTTAAACTCAATGAATGGAACACCCTGAGCATTTATAGACATCGATGGGATGCTTGGATTCAACTCAACCGTGAGAAGAGAGTTCAGGGTAGATCAAAGGTAATTTGAATTAAAATTTACCAAAGCATTATTCACCCATATTAATTTCTAATTCATTGCCAATAGAATACTTAAATGATAATTAATGATAAATTAATTTGAATTTACAGTTCGTTAATTAATTGTAACTCCTGATATTTTAGTTTTTTTGAATTTAAAAAAAGTAGAGACGAATAGTTGGCATCGTTTATTGATTAAAATAACTTACCGGTTAACAACTGTTGTTATTAATAACAATTACCGACTTGATATTTTTTGTATTTTTTACTCACAATCATTAGAAGTTTAATGTAGATTTTACTAATTGTACTTACCGTCAACAGTAGTTGCAAATTAAGTTGCTTACCGTCAACAGTGGATTTTTTATTAGTAGTAGTACTTACCGTTCACAATATTTGAAAGTTAAAATACTTATGTGGAAAGTGGGTTTTTTTATTACTTGTAGTACTTACCGTCAATAGTAGTAGTAAGATAAGTAACTTACCATCGATAGTGGAGTTTTTTATGGGTGGTACTTACCGTCATTAGAAGCTCTAAGATAAGCTACTTACTGTCAATTCAATAGCAGTTGCAAGTTAATTTACTTGCCATTGTTAGTTGAGTTTTTTAATAGTAGTAGTACTTACCGTCAATAGAAGTTGCAAGATAAGTTACTTACCATTAATAATAGTTGTAAGTTAGGTTACTTACCATCGATAGTAGATTTCTTTGTTAGTGGTAGTACTTACTGTCAAAAATAGTTGCAAGATGTTACTTACCATCAATAGTGTAGTTTCTTTTATTAATAGTAGTACTTATGGTTAATAGTAGTCACAAGATAAGTTACTCACTGTTAATAAAAGTTGTAAGTTAGGTTACTTACCATTAATAATTGATTTCTTTATTATTTGTACTTGTAGTACTTACCGTCAATAGCTGTTGCAAGTTAGGTTACTTACCAACGTTAGTGGAGTTTTTTATTAGTAGTAGTACTTACCGTGAATAGTAGTTGCAAAATCAGTTACTTACCGTTAATAAGAGTTGTAAGGTTGCTTACCATTGATAATTGATTTCTTTATTATTTGTAGCACTTACCATCAATAGCTGTTGCAGGTTAGGTTACTTACCAAAATTACTGGAGTTTTTTATTAGTAGTAGTACTTACCGTGAATAGTAGTTGCAAAGTAAGTTACTTACCGTTAATAAGAGTTGTAAGGTTACTTACCATCGATAGTGTAGTTTCTTTTATTAATAGTATTACTTAACGTCAATAGTAGTTGCAAGATATGTTACTTACTATTAATAATAGTTGTAAGTTAGGTTACTTACCATTGATAGTGGATTTCTTTATTAGTTGTAGTACTTACCGTCAATAGCAGTTGCAAGTTAGGTTTCTTACCATCGTTAGTGGATTTCCTTATTAGTTGTAGTACTTATCCTCAATAGTAATTGTAAGATAATTTACTTACCATCGATAGTGTAGTTTCGTTTATTAATAGTATTACTTACCATCAATAGTAGTTGCACTTTAAAATACTTACTATTAATAGTGATGTCTTTATTAGTAGTGTTACTTACCGTCATTATAATATTTCCCCATCATTTGGTAATCGTTAGTTCTTCTATAACGATTGAAGATACTTACCGTTGATTATCTTTTCTTTTTAATGACACTTTTAGTAATGGAGATTTATTATTTTCGATTATCTTTCTTCTGACTTTAATTTTTTATTTAATAGCTTTTATCCTACATTATTATTGATGTAGATTGCACTTATCGTTTCACTTTCTTTTCAATTTTTTCTATTTTTTATTATCAATGGTAGTGTTTTTCTAGTGTTTTTCTAAGCAATGGTACAAATCTTAGGTACAACATTAAATTTCATATTTACTGTTGATGGCTGATAAAAATGATTAATTTTCAATTAAATCGCATTTTTATTTTTATTTTTAATTTTAATAATAATTAAATAATAATAATTTAATAATCATTTTTCATTTTCCATTTCTATTACTTCTTTTGAATTATAATTTACTTTTGAAATTAACCCTCTTGAAATAAAGAGCATTCGATTCGTTTTAGCAGTGAGAAAAACATTCAAATTTCCCTCGGAATTAAACGTTTCAAGAGATTCTATTCGCTCAATTGCTTTAGATTTAAAATGTTTTAATCAGCTCTTTAAATATTCCTTTTCTTCAACTGTGGAAATACAGAAATCTTTGATAGTAGTTTATATACTTTCTCTCATCGTTGATATAGAAAAGTGAAATATAGAGAGTAAGAAGGGGAGAACTTTTCAATAAAAAAAAAAGAGTTGAGGCTGTTTTTCAACGTCATTATAGCGATGTGTTTGTTTTTCAGTAATTTTCCGTTTTATTTTATATTTTTTTTCTCCTTTTAATAAAAAGAAAGCGAGTATAACGAGCCGAATTAAATGCCTTTCAAAGCCTCCTTCACTAACATCACGAGCTTTAACTCTGGTACCCTTCTAAATCTCAACTTCGAGGTTCTCTTTCTTGCCTTCTCTCATAAGACTTGCAAATTGCTTCGTAATAAGTTTGTACGGCACTCAACGCGACCACCTTCTTCTCAAGTGCAACTATGCAGAGGCTGCGATTACCCATTATTCCATGTCCATAGGAATTCTGTCTAAATAAATTCAACCAAGCTTGGAATCCCGAATAGTTACAAGCTACTTAAAATTTCCTATTAATTTTTATTTTTTTGTTCTCTCTTTTTTTCCCCCTCCTTTATTAAAGAGGGAAAGTGAAAGTGTATTATTCTTCAAAAATAATTATTTCTCCTATTTTTAATATTTGTTTACTATAACGATACTTTAGAGATAAATAGCTGAAAGAAGAAAATATTACACATATTTGGATTCACAAGTTTTCTATGTAAATTAAAAGTTTTTGCCGCTCAGAATCAGTTTCACTGCAAAGAATTTTTTTTTGATTTTTCATATCATTTACAAATGATATGTCTTTGAAACTTAAAGTTGTGAAAGTTTCTCCAGCAAAAACTTTCAGATTCCAATATTTTAAATCTACAGATACGATCACATTTAGGTGGTTTGAATTTTTAAAATTCAGTTTCAAGTTCCAAACTTTATTAAGTATCTTAAAGGTTTTTTTTTCTTTATTTTGTTATTCCATCAGTAGCAATTCATATTTTTGCAAATAATATTTTTCTTTTTTACTAGTTTCATGCATTTCAAAACGATAAAATTTAATTAAATTCCGAAATTGTGACATTTGCGTTAAATTTTTAATATTTCTAATTTATTCCATTTGAAAAGCTAGGATTGATGTAAAGGAAATTGGATAGAAAATTAAATATCTACTTTCGTATGAGAATGACTTGTGACGTTAATCAACTTTAAGAAGTAAATTCGCCGTTGATCCTTGCATATTCTGACGACAACCTTATAATTAGCAACGCCAAACCTATACTCGAAAGTCCTCGTTAAATCTTTTTTCTGCTGTCGTAGCACTTTCTTTCTTTTTTTTTTTTTT
>JUFY01035444.1:0-10385 GCA_001855655.1 Leptopilina clavipes
TCTTATCACGAAACATCCAGAAAAGAAGCACGTTCTTTTTTGTTTTAATTTTTTAATTTTTAAGTGTCTTTATCAACACCCGAAGCGTGACTTTTTCTACAGTTTATTGACAAGCTGGAAATTTTTTGTCTCAACTCTTTTTTATCTTTTATCATTTTTCAAAATTACCGCTTGAGAAAAACTTCTGATTCTTGAATTGAATCTGTGTTAAAAAATATTTAGTATTCATTATATGTGACGCGACGCGAAGAAAGGTACCTAAGAAGCAAAAAATTATAGGTTATGTTTATGATTGTTTTACCTTGATTAAAGGATTATTTTTTTATTTTGTAAAATGAAAAATAATTTTTATTGAATATTTTAGATATAAGAAAAACTGTAAAATAATTATTTTGCATTGAATGTTAATCCTCTTCATGTATTTTCACTTTCAAAATGACAAACATAACCTATAACTTTTTGCTTCTTAGGTACCTTTCTTCGCGTCGCGTCACATATATAATTAAAAAAACGAATAAAAAATAAAAAAGCCACATGGACCACGTGTGGTACATGCTACCCTAATCTAGAAACACTTTTTTTAAAGACAAAAGACAATATATTTATTTTCAAACGTCTTGACTATACATCTTGAGAAAGTCCCCACGACAACAGTAAAACTGAAACGTTCTGTTCGTTTGAAGTCATTGCACTAGGTAACTTAAACAAAAAAACACATCACAAAATACTGCAGTCAATCGTTGTGACTCTTGATGCACACCGTTTACATGCTTTTCACACTGGTTAGGACTTAGGACTTGACTTTCCACTTGGTTTTTAGATGCGCGCACATATACCGCCGATTTAAATTACGTATAACTGAAAGTACATATTATAGTCATATTAATCAGAAAAATTAGTTGATGTGACTGGAAGAGTAGAATCACTTTTATTAGATAGATTTTTGCGAAAGTGGCTACAGATACATGTAGCCATATTGACTAAAAATCTTAGTTGATATGACTAGGATATATGGAGACAGCGACAGTTCTACTAAACTGCCTCTGACCAGATTAACCCCAGTTACATGATTGAATTAACTGGGATTCTTGATTACGTCAACTAGGTTTAAAGTAGCCATGCCTAATTGTCATTAATGCGGAGTAAATTCTTTTCAGTGTACAATAATATCAACGTTTGTTTGCAGCTCATGTTATCGGGCGAAACCAAGGTTGACGGGTACAACGGGTGCCGGAGGTGTTTCAACTGTGGGTACCGGCGGTGGAAGAAGAACGTACACCGAGGAAGAGCTGCAGGCAGCCCTGAGGGATATACAGAGCGGAAAACTAGGGACCCGTAGGGCAGCTGTGATCTATGGAATACCCAGGAGTACCCTGCGTAACAAGGTCTACAAACTTGCAATGGAACGCGAAAGGGATGCGTCCCTGACAAGCACCATTTCACACCCTCATGAGTCTGGCGTTCCAGCCACGATCTCCATTACCACCTCCACCACTACCACAACAACAACTACGACAACACCAAATACGACCCAAAATGCCTCTGCAACTACTCCGCCCTCGCAAGTGGATGAGGTAGGTTTTGGGGACTAAAACGAGCGTTGTAATACGAAAACCAACTAACTAGCGCACTAGTTGTATATATGTGACGCTCAACAGTGAAAGGTACCTAACGCAACAACAAATTATAGGTTATGTTAAGGAAAATTTTTGCTTGATTTAAGATTCATTTTTAATTACCTGAAGTCAAAAACAGTTTTTACTCATTATTTTGTACATAAAATAGTTAATAAAAATAGTTTTTGACTTCAGATAATTAAAAATAAATCTTAAATCGAGCAAAAACTTTCCTAAACATATAACCTATAATTTGTTGTCGCGTTAGGTACCTTTCACAGTGGAGCGTCACATATTTATACAATCGCATATACATAGGCATACGAGCAAACATTAGCACCTAATGAGATTCACATAATCTATATGATGAAAACCTCCTTGCATTTTTTCGATTCTTGACTAAAATATTTGTTTCGATTTGCGTCAGAGAAGTCCAACAAAAAATTCCTTTAAAGCAAATTTTAATTGGAAGATTTGATAGAAATGCCAACAAATTGAAAATATGTTTCTTAAATCTTACTTCAAAGAGTTCCACACCCAAACTCTGAGATTCTTAAAATTTATATTTCAATTACACGACTTTAGATAAAATCGATGGGGAAAATGGTATAGGCAAAAACTTATTAAATTTATTTTCATTATCGAAAATTATTAAATTCTAGCGAAAATAAATTAATTTTAAGAGTCATTTAAAGAATGTGATATACATTAAATTTTAAAATAAGTTTAGTTTTATTAAAAGTTAAATGACTTTAATAATTTTTCATCAACTATAATAATTCTTTTAATTTAAATTAATTAATAAATAATTATATATATGAAATTTGAAAAACTAAATTTGACTGAATTCAACAAACTTCGTGAATTTATCTTTATGATTTCAACATGAAAATTTTTATCTTGATTGTATTTCAATATCATCATGTAATTAGTTTAGTCATTAAAGAGAAAAAGAAAGTGATTATTAGTGGAGAATATTGTTTTTTGTTTTGTTCGTTAAATACAACTTTGTTGGAAAATTCTCAGAAGTTTATTATTATAACAGATGAAAATAAAAATATTGAAGTTTATAGTTGAGGTCAGAAAGAATGAATTAAACTTCCCCAAAACATACCTCTTGCATGTCGATGAACGAAATAATAGCGTAGATTATTTTATTTTTTCATTAATCGTATTGTAGATTTAAAATTTATTTTATTTATTTAAGATTCAAATTGATTCCAAATATCTTCATAACGGGAATTTTTATCCGAATAAAAAACTTAAAGATTGTTGTAATTCTGAGTAGTATCCTGTATCATTTTGCATGGGCTGTTTAATTTTTTTTATCGCTATTTGTAGTTTTAACGTTCGGTCATTTGGCGCATACGAAGGTGTTTGAGATTTGAGGTAAGTTTTTAGACGAAGCTTTTGCAGAACGGGAATATACATTTTTCTAATTCATTAACGCTATCATGAAAGAGGAAAATATTGTTTTCAGGATTTCTCTTTTTTCAAATGAAATAATAATAATAAAAAATGAATAACAATTGAGGAGCTGGATCGCAGAACTCGCCCGCCGTGCGGTCGCAGGTGATAATACCAGTCACCTGCAGTGAGAGCCTCTGGGCCGCTCACTGCTACCCGACTGGTATTATCCCCTGCGACCGCGCGGCGGACGAGTTCTGCGATTCAGCTCCTCAATTAAAGATCTAATCTAATAATTTGAAATTATAAAATTTTAATTGTCAAAAAATTTTTTAATTACATATTGTTTGCATTATACAATTTTTGAAATTACGAAATAAATGTATTTTGCAGATCTTATATATTCCTATCTTTACAACGAAATTCAAACAATTTTTGTATTCTAATATTTTCCAGTAAAATATGCAAAAATCTGTGGAAAATTGAAAAAATTTCGAATACTTACTTAAAATTAATTTCAAATGAATGTTTTGATCTTCTTGCATTAATTAGCGCTATATTTACCTAATGGAATTTTTACTTGTTAGTCCCGCATGGAGCTTTTTACCTCTTTGCATAAAAGTGCGTAATTATGTTCAAACTACCAAATACATACTCAACACGTGACATAAATGTTTATAAATTCCTTTTTCAAATATTAATTAATTACGAATTAAAATATTTTAAATGTAGTTAATTAATTGATTCAAATTACGATTAATCTCAATAATTAAAATGAATCTAAATGTAATGCAATTAACTCATTATTTGAGAGAATTAATTTAAATGCAATTTAATTAAATTTATCTTTAAATTCTAAAAATGTTTGTTGAAAAATGTTAGGTATTTGTCGTCATTATAAAAGGTTGATGATTTTATTGAAAATAAGAGTGTCGGATAAAAAAGTTAAAATCAACTTTTTTAACAGCCGGACGAGAAAGAGCTTTCGGGGGCTGAGGAGGAAAAGGAAGTGGAAAAGGCATTGCTGAAACCATTGCTATCTTTCGAGGACCTGGTCAGGTTTTCAGCCCTTGAAGGAAGCGGAGGAGATTCTTTGAGGACTCTTCTGCAAAGAGGACAGGAAGCAGGAACTGAGTGGCCTGGTTTCGAGCACGCAAACATTGGTCCGTACATCCAGAAGATGTTGGCTGCGGCAACACCCTTCAAAGGTAATTCACTTAAGTATCAAAATTATTCACTCTCTATTCATTTATTCATAATTTTTATTTTATATATTTTATTCACTCATTTTCATTTATTAATTATACTTAAGTTCTTTATAAATAAAAAATGTACTAAATAACTAGTGTAATAGGAAAACTGACTAATTGAAAGGTCATCGTTAGGCAAAGAAATATGAGCAAGGATTTAATGTGAGAATGTATAAAAACTAAAAAGGGATATAAAAATTATGTTCATGGGGAGAAAAAACGTTGACACATTTGCTTAGTTTTGCTGAAGCATAAAAATTGAAGAAAGAAAATATTAAACAATTCCATTGGCTTTAGAAGATCTACGTACACGTTTGTAAATGTGTGGAGAAAAGTTGTAATTGAGAAAAGAAATTATATGTTAGTTTTTAAGGTTACATTTTTTATGTATAGGGAAAGAAATTGTACAAGTCCTTGAAAAGGACATACAATGATTTCATTTTTTTTCTTATCTTTATATTATTATTACTTAGGTTCACTATTAGTTATCTATTTTTTATTAAGGTACAAAAGTTTTAAAATTTTTTGAAATTATCCATTAAATTAAATTTGAAACTATTACGAAGGATTCTCTGAGGATTCTACAAAGAAATTTTAACTTGGCAGTTTTATAAAAAATAATAATTTCATGCAAAAATATCAAAAATGCCTGTCTTTTGATTTTATCGGAAAAATTATTGCACTGAAAATCGTAAAAATTGCGTAATATTTGAACAAGACAGTATCTCGTTAAAGAAATGGAAAAAAATAGTTGTTTATCGATTTGTTGCGAGTCTTTTACTATTTCACTGATCTGGGTCATTCGTGTTGGTGCACGAAAGTTAAAAAAAGGCATTTAACTTTGTAAGACTTCAGGAATCGATAGAAGCCAGGCCCGGTCCGGCTGGAAGGGTCGACAACACTTTCTGCCTTTTTTATATGTTAACGTTCTGAAAGAAGCGAAACGATTACTGACTGTTTAATAACTGTCAATCCATATAAATGCCCTTTAAAAAATAAATATGTCTTCTTTTCAGGACTCGCAGAAACGCAAGACTACAGGATTCCAGAGGTAATGAGGAGGCTGATGAGTGAGGACAAGAGGCTGAGTAAAGATGTTAATGGTGATCATTCCGGTCATCATCAACAGCAAAATCATTCCCAACAGCATAGCGCTCCAATGACAAATGATGACTTTAATCCGAGCATCGAGGAAGAGGCGAATGATAGCGCTCAGGGCAGAGCCATATTAAAAATTCCGTCCTACAAACCGGCGAATGCGCCGGGTTCTAGCAAGAATGGAGAACCAAACTCAGCTGCGTTCGCTCAGAGCTTCGCAGCAGCTGCTGCAGGAAGTGGCGGCATTGCCGGAAGTCCTGGCTTGATAGAGCGTGCGAGTCCCGCATTTTCCGGCACCAGTAGCCCTACGAATTCCTTAGTTGGAAAGGGCGTCGGTGTCAACTTCCGGGACGTCATTGCAAAAAGCATCAGTGTTAAATTCCAGGAGGGTCAATCACCTGGAGGAATTGCGGGTCAAGGTGGAGTCGTCCAGTCACCTCATTCGATGATTACTGATTCGAATCCTTTTAAACGGGGTCGGTACACGCCACCTCAGCAACCTCAATCGCAGCAACAGCAAAAGTCTCAGTCGCAAGACAAGTCAAAACCCGGAACTGGAGGCAAGGGTACGAGACCAAAACGTGGTAAATATCGAAACTACGATCGAGATAGTCTTGTCGAAGCCGTGCGCGCCGTGCAAAGAGGCGAGATGAGTGTTCATCGAGCTGGAAGTTACTATGGGGTTCCTCATTCTACTCTCGAGTACAAAGTCAAGGAGAGGCATCTGATGAGGCCACGAAAGAGGTAAAGAATTTTCCAACTACATTCAATTCCTTATTATCGAACAAGTTTCTTATTTACGAATGACTTGTGTGATTCGCAGAGACCAAAAGCCACCGGATGATAAGACGAAGGAGACGACGACGACAGCGACGACAACAACAACAACAGCAGCAGCAGCAACGACGGCAATAAGACCTGGAACGACAGACAAGAAACCGCCTCTGAAATCTCAGAAACCGTTTACACCCCCGGGAGCAATGCCAGGTCCAAACGGGATGAAGATGCCGCCATTCATGGAAGGCATGCCTCCGATTCCGTTTCCTCATCCGTACAACTTTTGGGGGACAACGCCATTCATGCCATCGCCTTTTATGGGTGGAGGACCCAACGTTCCAGGAATACTTTCCGAGCAGTACTTCGCTACCCAAAGGATGCGAGGACTTCAGGAACAGCAGCGAAACGCAATAGCCCAGCATCAGCAGAGGGATAGAGAAGGCATTAGTGGATCAGCAGAGCCAGGAACGTCCAACTCAAGGGGTTCCTCGATCGTCAAATCGACGAGAGAAATGGCCGAAAGCCTGTATGACGGTACAGGGGCAAACGGCAGTTTCCTGGACAATTTGATCAGATCGAGTCTTGAGACGGGTATACCAAGGGACCAAAGGGCGATGGTCGAAGCTAGAAGTCAACAGCAACAGCAACAACAAACAGCTTCGCAGCATCATCCAGAGGCTCTCAGTAGCAAATCGCTAATCGATCAACTCTGCAGGAACTCGAGGCGAACGCCCCTGCCGAGAATGACGCAGGACAGCAGCGAGGACGAGAGCTACAGGAGCTCGAGCGGCAGGTCGATACCCGATCGACCTGAACGCGTACCGACTGTTGACTTGAGTCCATCACCTTCCGAGAGAGGTCGACCCGACGACGGCAGCGATCGTCTCACCTCGCCACCGACACCTCTCCCAATTTCCAGGGCGAGCAGCAGGGACGACGATCGTGATTCGAGGATCGATCGCAGCAGTAGGGAGCGCGAGGTCCACAACGGAGGACACGAAGACCGGGATAGAAAGCAGCCACAATCGCTGAACCACTACCCGGACCTACACAATATCTATGCCGTTTCAACTGACAAAAAAAGTGCCTGTGATAGTAAGCTTATAGTAGATCATTCGAGCCAGAAGACTCAGCAACAACAGCAGCAGGAGTGCGCGGCCGTTAGTGGGCTGGTGGTGCAGTTGCAGAGGGGATACAACTCCGGTACCAACAGGTCGAGTGATCAACCTCCCAACAACCAGCCACAGGAGCAACGCGGCTCAGCGGTGCTCATGGAAGACTCTGTAGAGCAGTAGAAGTCAGTATCTTCTCGTAAAGTGTACAGTAACCACAACAGTAACTACAATAAACCAGTACAGTAAATTCCCCTGCCCCTAACCTCCAGAGGCTCGTTAATCACTCGACGAACACCAGGCGAGGATTCTATCTATCTGACTTAATATTCATTCTTTCCAACGAGACTGCACTAAATCTCAAGTTCGACGATAAGTGCTATGATCACTGGCCAGTATCCGCAGACAGATAGACTCGCAGAATCCTCGTCAGTGATGCACTTTACCCATCTCGTTTCTCACTTTCATTTTCTCATTATAAGCGCTTTCTACACTTTTATAAAAAAAGATTTTAAATTATTTTCTTTTAATTTTAGTCGTTTTTATTTTCGTAAAAAAATTCCCAAAAATGGTTTTCCCCTTTGGTATTACAATTGAGTGCTCATCGAGTTCTTCTCCATGGTCGCTCAATTACTTCTTTTCCGAACGATTCATTACATAATTAGAGATAAAAGAAGAAATAAATATAAAAAAAGTATAGAAAGTGTAAATTAAAATTAGTCATTTCTCCTACATTCTTTAATGTTTTACAAGAATTCAGAAAAATTTGCGTCATATCCAAAAAATGTCTACGCTATATAATGCTGTAGTAAACTACAACTCTACGAAACTAAGTTCTAGTAGAAAAATTCAGTTACAAATTATTCCAAATAGTGATATAGTCAGATATTAATATTGAATCATGCAAATTTTTCAAAAAAAGTGCATTTTAAAGAAAGTGAAAGAAACGAATGAAGGTGAATCTCATCAGTGACCGAGAGTGATTTGCACTCCTTGAAAACCCCCTCTTAAGCTTCAACGTCTCGAGGCAAGAAATCAAGTGCAAAAACGAAAGCGTATGCGAAATGCTTACACACCACCAAACCAAAAATCACTGCGATCCCACCAGTAAATACGCCGCGAGCTTAGACTTTGGAGAATCTTTAAATTTTCCACAAGTCAACGCGGTACGACTCTTTCGATTATGGCGATGTTTACGAAAAGGAAAAAAATAGAAAAAAACAAGGAATGATATTCGAGAACCTACACGCAACACTAATAAATGTTGTTTACAATCACACACAGAAATTTTGCCTAGACTTGGGATCAAATATAGGATTTCCTAAATTGGCCTACATCGGGCCAATTTGTTTGTTTGCAAATCGGACAAATTTCTGTACTTACACTTGAGACAAAATACTCACACACGTAACACACGATCCTAAACGATCATCCCAACACGATTTGTATACTGTAACCCTATTACCTGAGGTGCCCTGAAATATCCAAAACGACCACAAAACTGGTAATTATTAGGTAGCAAAATAAAAATAAAAACTTTGGCGCGTATGCGACCTTGATCGTTTTACCTACGAAGGGCAGATAAATAAATTAAACACAACATATTTTTTTCTCTATCAATGTAAAACTACCTAACATAAACTTACCTACTATTAACATTACTTAACTTTTAAGGAAGCAACATAATTATATAAGAATAATATATTATATATATACATATATTTTTGGTCATTACGAAAAAAAAAAAGATTAGCGACGACGATAATACGAGCCAAGACTTTTGTTGGCGCGCGAGACGTTTTTTCACAAGGCGACAATATTCTCTGATATCTCAGTTTTTCATGACAGTCTTCTAAAACGGATCATCGTATCCCAAATTTTTTAAAATATTCGAGTTAGAGAGTCCTTTATAGTCGACGAATCCACGTCTCGCGAATTCGATGTTCCAAAAAAAGAAAGAAAAAAAAATAGAAAAATAAATGAAAAAATAAGTACTCTCATAAACTTAGAAAAAATTGTCCAACTCGTGTTCCTTTGTATAAAGACTGCATAGAAATGAAACAAAAGAAAAAAATCGTAAAAAAGGAAATTTGTAAAAATGGGAGGAAACCTATTAAAAAGGAAAACGAATAACTTCCATTCAAGAACAAATTAAAAAATGAAAAAATTTTGTATAAATGGAAGTAAATTTTCCTAACGATGCACAAACTTGAAAAACGCTCCGAAATTATTTACAAAAAAAAGTAAAGTTGTGATTTTACTGTTTTAGAATTTAAAAAAATAAAAGATTTTTGGTCTGTTATATATATAACACAAATTAATGGGAACGTTTTTCGAACTGGTGTTATCTGTTTTGTATATAGCTTTTTTTAAGTTGTGGAACTCGGTTTTAATATTCCTTAACGAGTAAAAGACGGCGAATGAGGATGTGTTTTAATCATTGACGTGTACGCTTAAACTAATTGTGATTTTCAAATCATTTTTAATGCCACGTGAATTCGTCGACGGAGGCTGCGCTACTTTTCTGACAATGTCGCGCTGAAAAGAAAATTATGAAAAAAAAATAAGAACTAAGAAACAAACACAGCCACGAAATACTGAGAAAGAAGAATTAAATTAAATCAAGACGCGCGCTCTCAATTCCGGATCTCCTGATCAGTTTCTTACACGTTAAGAGTCCACTTTTTGATACAAATGCAAGTTTTCTACCATAGCACAAGGACGTAGTGTTCTTTGAAAGACTACTTAAACACTTCTTATTCTCACGAATTCACATTTTTTAGAGAATTGCGATCCCAATAATTGACATCTCATATATTTCTTCGCTCGTCAATTCTTTCCGAAGAGAAAATTTTATTTTTTACTTATATTTTATTTTATTGTATTTTTTCTATATCTAAAGTATAACTGATATTTTTTATAGGTACAATTTAAATTTATAAACTATTTTTTAAACATAATTTTAAAAAATTATCCAATTTGTTAAAAAAAAGAATTAAAGAATCTTGATGTTCAAAATTTTATTTTTGATTATAATTTCTTTAATTGAAGACCTCCACGGAATAACGATCTATGGCACAATTAAAAATGCTTACAATTTTCAACTTTGATTTGCCATAGATAGT
>JUFY01035444.1:10405-43080 GCA_001855655.1 Leptopilina clavipes
GATTTGCCATAGATAGTTATTCCAGCTAAGTATATAATAAGAAATCAATAAATTGTATACTCTATATATTTAATTTTACTATTTTATTTGTTAATGAAAACTTTCATTATTCCATTATTAAATAAGAAGAATTCAAATAATTTCTTTTTATGATATTTTTACTCTAATATCAGTTCCTTAAAAAAAAAGAAACATAATTTTCGTTAGGCAAACAATAGTTCTCAATTATGTAATTGCAAAGTGTGTTAAAATAATTGACGAACAAGAAAGATCACAAAATTGGGTTGTAATTCTCAAGTTCTTTTTAACCGGAATTAATTGAAACAATAAAAATGGGGCGCTTCTCAATTAGAAAGATGCGCGCTTTAAGTTATACGAGTGGCAAAACAAAAAGTCTGAAACGCTGTAAAATTCCCGTTGGACCAAAGAGCGACAGATGTTAATAAATGGGGGAATAGGGGAAAAATTCGACGCGTAGAAAAGTTTCGCTAGGATTAAAAATGAAAAAAGAAATCTATATTAGGAAAAAAAAATAATAAAAAAAAAATAAAAAAAAAGAGATCAGCATGGTTCTGTACCGAACAGGGCAGATCGAATAGCGTAATCGCGACAACAACGGATTTGAGAAGATTAAAAAAAAATGAAAAGAAGCTGTTTTTCTGTTTTACGTATAGTGAAAAATCGACGCACTCATCATTGACTCTTATACGACTGAAACTTTAGGCTGTACATAACGTAAGGCATGTATGTTCGGTGTTAAAAAAATTCCTTACTATGAAAAAATTATAATACGAAAAAACATATTAAGGCAAGGCTACTCTCTTGGTGTTTTGGACATAAACTAAATTTACATATTTAAATGAAAACAAAAAAAAAAACGCAAGTTATTGAGTGTAAACGTTAAGGTCTCTTAGGGTTAATACAATTTTAACAGAAAACTAAAGCAGCAAAGCAGAACAAGCACTAATCACGATTGTGTGTAAACATTAAAAAAAACTCCCCGCGAGAAAACAAAGTAACTCACTTTCGGTGTATTCTTAAAACTTCTTCAAATACCTTGGAAAATGGTCTTTATTCTAAATGTTCATCCGGGTGTATTTCGAGAAAAAAAATGTTATTATACACACACACGTACCCTGTAAAATAACCACCTCTTATTCTTGACCTTTACCTATTTACCTGTACCCGCAACCCTTCTGGCCCTCTTCACCCTGAAGCCTAAAAAGTTTTAAAGAACAAATTTAACGTTAGATGTGAAAAATCATATTATTGTACGGATGATATATCGCTATCATGATTGTCGTTATTAATTACGATTACGATTCGTTGCGACGGTCGGTGCAGTACTATTTATAACATATAAGTCGGATCTGTGACGGTTAACTTTTTCGTGACTTTGTGGAACATTTTCTTCATTTCAAAAAGAAAAATATTCGACTTTTGCGAATTTTTAAATAAATAATGGATTATTTTTGCAATTAATTTAGAAATTTTTATTGATTTAGATTAATGGAAATTAATTTAGATCAAGAAACATTTTTGTGTTGATAGGATTATTTCAAAATTAATACACAGTTAAAGAAACATTTATTTGAGTTAAAGAAATTTTTGCTTGATATGTAAAAACATATGCAAACAAAGAAATTAAAATTTTTTTAAATTAATAAAGAATATTTCGAGTTTAAAATGTTGAATTCATCAAGGAAAATTTTTAACCGAAATTTTTCAAGTTTTAAAGAATTTTCAAAAAAAATATTTCTAAAGCGCCTTATTCATAAGACGAATCCAAAAGTTGATTGAATATACTGAAAGAGAAAACAGCACGCAGTGAACAAAATTTGAAATTAAAATTCAATTTTTGATTGAGGCCATATAAAGTTAGGAAATCAACTTTTGATATCAGATGGAAAATTCAAACTATTTTTTAAATCTGAATTGGTTCTTGGAAAAACAGCCACGATACGATTCGTTGTAATTGTTTTGCTTGAATCAAACGCATCTGCCATAAAAATATTCAGAGATTGGAATATAAAATAGATAAGCGGATTCTTAGTTTTTTGTCAATTCGACTCTCTCTTTTCCAATCAATCTTTTTATCCAGATAAAAAATTGTTTTATTTTTCAATATCGTAAAACTCAAAACACCTGTTTCCCATCTGCTCTAAAATGTATTGATTCTAATATTAAAAGAATATTATTTATTATTTAAAAAATCCTTTTTAGTAAAAAAAATATCGTAAACGAGTACAGATGAAGTTTTTGAGAGAATGATCCAATTATGTATTTAATCATTAAAAGTGTATTTTTCAGGATGATTATGAAAATCAAGTTTCCATAAAAAATTTCCTTATTGAGTATTATGAAGAGTTAAAGTTTTGGTATTGTGAAAGTTGAGGATTCTTATGAGGTTGAATGGAAAAGAATAAAGTCGGTTCGATAATTGAAAGAATGAAAAAAGAACTTGAAATGGAAATTCAGCGAGGTCACGTTTGTAAGGGACACTGTCGAGTTCCGGTTTTGCAGGGGAGGTGATCATTCGGCTGAAGCGAAGAACTCATTAAAAGTTATAGTTACTCAAACTCATAACGTTGGCTTTAAAATATCTTTATTTAATACTTCAAAGACACTAAAATTCTCATCTAATTCAATACTTTTGGAAAACTCAGTAAGAATTCACAAAATTCATTTTTGAAATTTAAATCAAATCAAATCCAAAATTAGGTCTTTAAAAATGAAAGATTAGTATTAATAAGTCTTCCAGACATTAATTTTAAAAGTAACGATATATTAATTAAATATATTTATACCTTAAAACTTTAATACTGAAGCAATACTTTATAATTAATTATTAACTTAAACTTTCATTTATTTAAAGAATATATTTAAAATATATGTATTCAAAATATAAAAAAATGTTTCAAATTCCAAAAGTATTAAAAACTTTGGACATTGTAAATGAAAATAAATTTTATGAGTTTCTCTTTAAACAAAACATGAAAATCCGAAGGCACCTCCTTTGGCATATCAAGAACAAATTCGCTAAAACTGATCCGGCGAATTGAATTAGTCGAAAGAGGGAAGGGGGAAAATTTAAGATTAGATGAAAATATATTATATTAAAATATCTGTGATGTAAAAAAGTAACAAAATTTTGATGTATATTTTTCACAAAATATTGTAATCCAGCTAGTGTATATTAAAAAATACGATACTATTATAATTACGAGATACGAGACAAAATAATTAAAAGATTACGAGACGGGGTCCACACTGGTGGTCGTACGGGACCAAGATGGCGGGCATCGCTTCCAAAAGTCGGGCCCAATGATTCCTGTTTTTTTTTTAATTCTCATTTTCGATTTTGAAAAAAGAAAGTGCACGTAGATTTCGATTCCTACGTTAATGAACTCTAGGTTCAGCACAGTTTTAGTGTTCATTGCTTTGATAAAAAAAAGAAAAAAATAAAACTGGAATATTTGGTCCGATTAGCCTTGAAACGGCTCAATGTCAGCTACCTCACAGTGTCGTCACGTTTGTTATGATTCAAGCATGACGGAAATAAACCTTAATTATCGGGATGACCTACGAAATTCGTTTTTTTTTCATTTTTATCTTCTGTTACTTTTAAAGCAATACGGAAAAAGACTCATTCATTGCTTTATTTTCATCCCTAAGTTCAAGTAAACTACATATTTCAATTTTTTCGGTTTTCATTCTTCTCCTCATTTTACATTTATTCTTTCCTCCTTTTCTACTTCTTATTCATACCTTCGTGCTTTTTTAAAATTCTTTCAATTGATTGATTTAAAATTTTTAATTTAATTCAATTTTTTGTAGGGAAAATTTTTGTGGATCATCCCCAAGATCCGACATCGGTTGAAGAAGGTCTAAGCAGTTCCAAATTGTGCCTAAGTTTTGAGATTACGTTTTTTACGACTAAGCAAAACGAAAACAATAGACGCAAAGATTATTTCGAAGCAAAATAAAACATACTAACAAATAAAACAAATGGGGGAATTGTAGCTAAAACGAGGCTAGATGTAGCGAATAAATGAACGATTGTATAAAGGAAATGATGATGATGATGATGAAAAAAAAAAGTATAACTTTTTGCGTTCTAGGGCCGCCCGACCGCCATCTTGCGTTCTTTTTTAGGTTCCGTTTTGTCGAATAAGTGCAATTAGGTAGATGGAAAGACAACCAAACAAGGCACGTTATTAGTGAAATGGGGAAAAAAGAGGGAAACGAACTGTTACGCACTAGGTTACATTTTTTTAAATTCCACTTTCAATTCACGTACATTCTCGGATGTTGGGATTTTCGTGATCAACGAAGAATTATTGGCCTGACATTCTTTATTATAATTCACGTAACATTTACCTATCGATTAAAAGAATATACTTCTAAAAATTCGTCGATGAAGTTTTCGATCATTTTTGAACTCTTTTTTTTTCATTTTGTGTGTGTATAAAAAGTAATGAAAATAATTTCCTTTAATTCGTAATCGTTTAACGAATACGATTAATGGTGCATTGTTGTTGAATAGTATACGAAATATTAGGAAAAGTTTTATAAAATTTCAACGCTTTCGCGTCTCGGAATTTAATTAGACATTGAATTTGTAGCTTAATATAAAATGTTTATAGAGATTATTTACACAAGAATTTTTCAAAGACTGAGAGAGAGAGAAAGAAAGAGAGAGAGAGAGAGAGATAGAAGATAAAAATGTTAGATTTTTTCAAGTAGAATGTCCTTAAAATTTGTTGTTAATAGTTATCCCACGGGGATTATAGCATGTTATAAGTTTATTGAAATCTTGTTTTTAATAGTATATACGAATGTACTCTAGAAAATAGAGTCCTTGTTAAATTGACTTTTTTAATTCAACTTTTATTTACGTGAATAGTAGACTTATTTTTATAATTTTAATCTAATGTTTTTCTAAACATTTATTCTAATTAGTTTGTAGACTACAAAAGTGATTTTGTAAATGTTTTTTTTTAACATTATTTTATATAGACATTCAATAAGTTATATTTTAAGCATCGACTTTGTAAATCGTTTTACAGATAAAATCTGTAAGTTTTACTTTACAGATGATTTATGTTTAAATCTTATTTGTAGAGATTTTTTATTTTTTAAATGAAATTTTACTTACAGTTCAAGAAAAGATCGAAAATTCAGATTTTGATGATTGAATGTAGCATTATTAATGATGAAAGTTAAAAATCTTGATACCTTTAATTTGTACGTGATGAAAAAAAATCTTTCTCGCATTTAAAGAAATATATATACGCTATTTGACTTTCGAAAAATTCCACAAGAATAATATTTCATTCATCATTAGCTGGGAACGTCGACGAATTTTCGAGGGTTTCATTTCGCAAAGGTCCGACCGCGAGAATATCAACACAGGGAAACAATACTGTGGAGATGATTTTACATTAGGAAATTGTGTAAATTTAATTAATTGATTGTTTATTTGGTTAATATAGTTTATCTGCAATATTAAAAATTTTAATCTACGATTTGTGATTTAAATGTATAGTTATTAAATCTAAGTTTGAAATAGAAATTAAACTTGTCACATTTTTTAAGCCTGATAGAAAATTATCTCCGCAGGATTTGCCTAGTACGATCTAGTTTTAGGTAAAAAGCGCTAGTACTACTTCATTAGTATGTACTCTTAGAATGGCGCTTTACTTGTTTGTATATCGTGTTTTTCTATACTGTCACTTTACTCGCCTTACATTTTCGGACCCTAATTGCAAAAATCCAGAAAATTTTTTCAAACCAAAAAAGAATACCAAGAAAATTTATATGTTTATTCCAAAACATAACAAAATTGTGTAAAAAATTACAATTTTATCGAAATTTTTGTTTTGAAAAATTTCTTTTGCAAATAGTATTTAAAAAATTTTTGTATATTGAAGAATTACTATAATTATAAAATCATTTTTTCGGGGGGGGGGGGGGGATTTTTCTGGCATTTTGTGCCCGTCCGAAAAAGAGAGGCCCTCGCACTAAGAAATAAATAATATTGTAACTATTCGAAGGAGGTATATTATAAATAGTAACTACAAAGGATCCGAAACCAGCCCTCCAATCACCCTGTCAATCACCCTCCGAATCCTCTCCGTCATTCAATATTAACAATAAGCTGACACACGGCACACACGACACAACACACAGTCTGTTCTCAACAACAGAAAAACAACAGCCTCCAGAATTAGTCGTTTCCTCGCAGTTAAACAGGAGAATCGGCAATAAAAAATTCCGAAAAAAGAATTGAAACAAAAACACATTTTCAAACGCAAAATTTTAACTAACCAAATACGACCAATGAACGAGCATATCAATAAAGAACCAATAGTGTGTAGAGATCAGTCACTTGACAAAAAACGAAAAAAAATCAGTTTGCGTTTTAGGGAAATTATTTGATTCTTCTCTTTTTTCGGATTATCCTGCTGCTTTCTCCAAAACGTGTTGCGGGTTGCATACTCACCCGAGCACTTCAATAAACCGGCAACAACACACGTAAACCAATAGACATGAAAAATAGACCCACAATAGAGCTCGTTGCTCGTTGTGGTAAAAAAACATAAGATAATATTCAAAACTATGCATCATATCCAGCAGTGATTTAAGTCAAGTAAAACAAAAACTTAAATAGAAAACAGAATCGTCCATATCTCGAGGGTTACGCGTTTCTACACAATCCAGAGAGTGTCTTATCCTTTCTTTTGAAAGAAGGCACTTTCTATTTTGGGGGGGAGCGAATTGCTTACCTCGAGATAGGACGAAAATCTCCCTCAAATCAAAACCTGCAGTCAGCAAACAGAGATAAGCAATTTAAGTGCAGATGAAACAAACTATACTTATAATAAACAAAAAGGTATATATATATAAATATATTACATATTATTATTATGATTATTATGATTATTATTCATATTATTATTATTATTATTATTATTATTATTATTATTATTATTATTATTATTATTAACATACAAACAATGTATAATTATTAACGCAAAAAGTACTATACATTATTATTATTTTTATTATTATTATTATTATTATTATTATTATTAAATCTAATGAAACAAATTAACATTCCAACCGTCAATGTGCCACATGATTTTTTATATTATCTCTGAAAAGCAAGAAAATTTCCGTGATCGTCGTTTTGAAACTACATTTTAAAGTGAGAAAAGAACGGAATCATTAAAATTTTAAATGTAAAATAATATTTTTTCACATTTGCTAAGATGAACAAATTTTGTTGTAATTATTGGTTGCTTGTATATTATTAAACAAATATTATGTCACGCGCTTCCAAGAAAGGTACCTAAGAAGCAAAAAATTTTAGATTATGTTTATAATTTTTGGAATAAAAATACAGAAAGAGAATCAATTACAATTATAAATTATTGATGTTCAAATCTTCTTTTTTTCTAAAATATTCAATAAGAACTGGTTTAAAATTTATGTAATTAAAAGGGAACTTTTAATTAAGTAAATCTAATATCTAACACAAACATAACCTTTAATTCGTTTGCTTCTTAGGTGCCTTTCGTGGGAGCGTGTCACATTTTATTTGTTGCATTCTTATTCAATGAGAATGTAATATTTACGTTATTGTTTAAGGAGACTGTAGAATTTACATTTCTTATTTAGTAAGAAAGTAGAATTTACATCCTCTTTTTTATTGAGAGTGTGAAAATTATATTTCTCATTTGATATGGTAACGTAAGGAAAGGAAAGAAAATGGATAAAATTTTGAGGGGTAAAGTGGGGATAAAACTATACTATTCGTGTCTTTTCAAATCTCGGACTAGGAGATTTTCCATTGTAAATTAGATTGCCTTTTGTCGCATAAGAACGTTCTTTTTTCACGGTTATTATACTTATATTTCGTCTTTCCCGACAAAGGTCTCCCGTTTCTCACAATATATGCAACCATTTCGGCAACGATCCGAGACCTCGGTTCAAGGCAAGCTAAAAGAAAGAAAAAGGATACAGTTTGACGTTTATTAACGTGGTCATCATACGCGTACCAGCAGTTTTGCGAATTTCCCTTTTTTCCGGATAGTGGATTTTCTTGATCGCGAAACTTCATTTTATTACTATATACGGAAAGTGAATTTGCTCGACAGCGAATTACCACAATGTTATTTTAAGATGATGATGAGGATGAAGAAGACGAAAGTTTGAACGTGTGCAATTTTTTGCATTTAAAATAATATTCCGTATTTAAGCCATATTCCGTACTGTATTTTTTAACTATATAAGTGTAAAGAACAGTTAATACGCATTTATTAAACAGATTCGGAAAACTGTTGATTCGATCTTGAACTTTTGTCATTTGAAAAAAAAATGGGAACCGAGACTCCATAGATAGGAGTTTTCTTCCACTTGGCAGAAAAAAAGGGAGACAAATGACGAATCAAAACAAAAATTATGTACATGTTTCTTAGGATACCGATCAGTAGTGCTCGACTATTTGCGGACCGACTTATCGCCACGACGATTGATTGAAATTAAAAAATAATGTCAGGTATAATTAGTACGATTATTATAATTATGATTGTATATTGAGGTACACTAGCTATAGGTAAAATTACTAACGATACCGGTTCATTATATTAATTAACTTTTACGATCATTCAGTGTGATTGAGTACATGTATGTGTGTGTGTAAATTGAAATTGCTAGAGCAAATAAAAATCAAGGGTATATATATATAAATATATGTGAAAATTATAATATATACATAGACAGGATTTACAGTAAGAAGAAAAAATAACAAATTTTATTATTTATATAAATATATATATATATATATATGTATAGCGTTTACACCTAATCGAATATGCCTAACTTCTTCTAGTTTCAAAGTTACCCAAGTTTTAAGTTCAGAGCAGAAAGAATGTATATATCTTTTTTTTATGCTCTACTCTTTAGAACTCAGATAGCTTCCAAATTATCAAGAAAAGTTAAACATATTCGAATTGGGGTAAACGATATAATTATATGTATGACTATAACTGACAGTGTAACAAACTTTTCTGACAAGTGAAACTATTTTATTGTAAAAAAATATATATATATACGCGCACGCATTCATCAAAAATACACACATATTCATACATTACTGCGCTCGTGTTTCTAATGCATATATAAATGCTTCAGCGTGACGATATGGTGACGATTTTATTATTGTTTTATGTTACTGAATCTCTAATGTCGATAGAAAAAAGTTCTTCACGAAAAAAATTCGAATCATTTATTCATGTGTCGATTTTTATAACACTTTTACTATAAAGAAGCAAGAAGTTATTTATTTTTTAATTTAATATTTTTAATAATAAAAATTTTTTATGTTTTCTTTTTAGTCAATTTTATTTGCAAATAAATAATAACAAATGTAGAAAAATGATTTTTTTAAATTAGAAAAGAAAGTAAAAAAATTATTTCATTTTTGACTCTCGGAAAATTTTCAAAAATTATCAAAAGTTTATTGAGTACTTTAAAAATTCAAATAGGAAATTCTTTTTCATTTAAAAAATTTTTGTAATTTTTCCATTATTATTGAATAATAGTTTTGTTAAACAATTTATTATGGTTAACATATTTTAACTTTTTAAATAATTTTTCTAATTAATCAAATTGTTTATACTGCATAATTTACTTATTCATACATGTTTGTTAATTAATTAAAAATTAAATGAAAAAATTAAGTTTAATGAAAATAAATTCTTAAGATTAATTTAAATAATTTTTTTACTACTTAAAGAATTATAAACAATTATTAAAATTCGAGGATTCGAGTTATTTTCATGAGTAGAATTTTTGAATCCACTGAGGAATTCAAACTTGAGACCGATTGTGCAATTCGTAGCATTACGTAAGATATTCGGATGTATATCCGTTTCTCCTTTGCATTTCTAGATTTATAAATCTTTTTTGAAACATTTTTTCAATACTTTATAAATATTTTGTAAAAAAAATTATCCTAAACTGAGAAACTTTCTTCTTAATTTGTGAATCGCGACTTTTGAAAAGTACTTACAGAGTTTAAAAAAAACGCTTAAATATAATTTAAATGAGAAGCAATTTTATCAAATTTTTAATACCCTTTTCCTCGAACCCTTTGGACTACCGACCGCCTCCCTGTGTCTTTCGAGTCTGAAAGTTTTCCGTTTTTTTGGAAGTACGATATATGTGTGTAATATACGTATATATTTTACACTTGTGTACACTTATACTAATAAAAAACACACATACAAACACACGAAAAAATACTGTTTAAAAATAAATCAGGAGGATGAAAAGACTAAAAAACATTATGTTATACAAATGGCGGAGACCAATTTGTTATTATTCGATATTATAGGTACTTTAATGAAAAAAACTGAAAGATGGGAAATTAATTTCGACAACTTTAACAGCTTCGTTATAAATAAAAAGGGAATTTATAAAGATCTTTTTCTTATTATCGAAGAGAGACACGAGACAGATGAAAATATTTTTTTTCAGGTATTACATATAATAAATTTATCTCTATTTCTCTTTGCGTCGTGATATATGTAGTACTGAAATTGACTTGCGAAAATTCCAAAGTGCATTCCATTATTTTTATCATCATATATTTCTTCTCGAGAATTTTTTATTAAGGAGCTTGGAAAATTATTTCTCGTTTCTAGGATCGAGTTTTTCTTTAAATCTCTTTCTTAATTATTACAATTAAAAAATGATAACATCTTTTGATTAAATTCTTTTAAACAGAGTATCGAGTATTTTGTCAATCAAATTACTTTGTTAATTACTTAAAAAATTTTATTTTATCAATTATTAAGATATTTATTCTTGTAATTATGTTTTCTATTATTTAATTCAAAGCACTTATGATAGTTTTATTCTAAAAAGCCGAGAATATTATTCTCATTTTGCATTTCCAAAAATCGAATTATTTAAAATTGTAGATGAATTAAGTAATAGAAAACGAATTGAAATTTACATTATAATAATTGAAAATTTTTATAAATGAAATAAAATTTTTAAATACCCAATTTATTAATAATTTATTAACAAATGCAAATTTTAGTTTTTTAAAAAAAAATTTTCTTTCTCTCGAGACATTTTTATTGATTGATTTAAATACCTGACAAATTCTAGAAAAAATGTCTGCAATTTCTTTTTATGTTTTGATTATTGTTTTCTTATTTAAAATTCAATTTTTTTTTAGTTTCAGTTATAAAAAAACGGAACTGGACAATTTTTGTTGCTTGGAAGACTCGATTCGAGGAAAAAAGTAAAAGTTATTGTTGGAGGGTGGAAAATTTCTCAGGCCACTTCGCTCAAATAAAAAGTAAGCTGGATTTCTTCAAGAAAAGAGAAATGCTTTTTTCCTGAATATTGAAGGATATTTTTTTTATGTAAGGACTAGATAGAGAGAGAGAGAGAAGAAAACACTTTAGTTATACAATCAAAATGATATATGTGTTCAATAATAAATTCTTAGATATGTAATCGACTAGCAAGAATATTTTGGAAAGTAAAGCAAAGATGAGCAGTCTTTCTCTCCTGTTGGTCTTATTGATGCGATAATCTTCCTCTGCACCTCGCTCTAGCCCTTGTACACTAAATTGTATTGAATTACTATTTTTTCTCTCAGGATTCTCTCAAGATTCATTCCGAAACTTCATTCCAGAGGTACGTTCTCATCCTCCGTTTTAATTTTAATTCCAATTTTTTAAATTGAAATCGTTTTTACTCGTCTTTTTGTATAAAGACTTTTCACCAATGTCTGTGATTCACGTAACAATTTGAACTGATATTCTGATATTCCTCTCTTCTGAATTTTTATCTTCGTGGAAAAGTACCCTTTTTGTCTTTTTGGAAAACAAAAATTTCTAAAGAAAATTATTTTTCTGTTGAAATTATTTTTTTTATTTATAATGTTCCTTTTATTTGACATTTTTTCTGTTCATAAAATTTCTCTATATTTATGTTTCAAATATTTTCTATATATGGAAACAAGAAAATTTTTGAATTGAAAAATAAAATTAATTTCATTAAAGAGGATTTGCATTCTCTCTTTTCCAAGTTTGCAAAAAATTTCCTCTCTTTCGTTCGCTCTTTTTTTGTAAAAATATTTAGGTTTTCTCTTCGCGATTTGTATTCGTGACAGCGCCATTTACTTAAGGCGGGTCGATTTTTCGGATAGTGTGCGATTGATCAATGCAATTCGATTCTTCCATCTCTTTTTCGTAAAATCGACTCTAGACCAGTTTTTATTCTAAATATAATGTGGGCATAAATCGTGAAAATGTTCCAAAAGAAAATATCAATTGGGCATTTCACGATCTTCGAATAGGATCAATATTGTAAATACAGATCGTATAGGTGTATGTCACTCTCTGTAAACTATATATATATTATATATATATAGTGCGTGTGTGTGCGTGTGTGTGTATTAAATAATTGAACATACATTCAACGCTATCTTTAACTTACCTTTTAACTTTTTTAACAACAGATTATTTATTTTAAAGAAGTGGCGATGTCGATTCCACAATAGACAAACAATTTTTTCAATCATTTTTTTTCTTATTGCTTAATAATAAAAAATATTTTAATAATAATAAATTTTGATAATACTACATGAATGAAAATAAATAGTATTCTTGAAAGAGAGTTTGTGAAATCGACGAATCGACACGAATTCATAGTTGAAAATTCTTATATCTCTTATGACGTAAGAAATGCGAGCACTGATTTTTTTTACCTTTTTGTACCTAACTTTATATTCTCCCTCACCTCGCCTCACAGAGCCAGTTTTATGAGTTAACACAGAAACGTGAGCTTAACTCTCATTTTAAACCGACGTAACAAAAGCTTATTAATTAAGGAGCCTAGGAAAGATAAGTTTATTTTCTGTTATAACTTTTCCTCCTCTTTTTTCCCAGTAGAGCTACTTAACCAGTACAGCCTCATTACGCCCTTACAAAAAAAGTATTGGATTAAGTATTGGCTGAAGTACTGGATTAGTTATTGTAAGTTTCAGTTCTAAAATCCGAAATCATATTTTTCATCTTCATTCTAATCTACATAATGTAATTTACATGTTACTCGGTTAAATTTTACAGAATATTGCAAGTGACATATTAATTGAGTCTCGGTTACTTTCAACTGTCTCAAATTTCTCAGTCTTAAACGAGTACTTCTTTCAGTACTCATTCTAATACTTATTACAATACTTTTTTCATAAGGGCGCTGTACTCTCTAAATTCTTCAAAGTTTACACACATTCATACTCTCAAATTAATACAATTCAAGACAAGACGTACGTATCTTCATTCCTCACAAATATTTTGTCCATTAATTGGGTTGAATTTTCACACGATGTCTTTTTGAAAACTGAGGGGAAAAAATTATTTGGCAAAAAATATGTTTTATTATCAAAAAATAATATTGTAAATATTTTCGGAAATTCTTTGAAAAATTTGTAAATGAGAAAAAGTGATTACAATATTTTCAAATGGGATTTTTTCCCCTCAGATCCGAAACAGTTCTGATTCTATATTGAAACCCTTCGAGAACTGGGATTTGTTTGTTGATGACCTGTACCTCTCACTCTCATAAGATTCTCAAAAAAAAAAAAAATTCTCGAGTTTTCTCGGGAGTGAGTTCACAAAAATGAGTCACGGTCTTTTTTACCAGATAAAGCAGAAAGAAAAATGGAATAGTTTTCAGAAGGAGAAACAAAAAAAAGAAAAAGACAAATTTCTGTTGAGCTTTCTGCCCATTTGTAAACGTAGGTAGATGCGTCAAGACATATTTTTTATATATTGAATATTACAGAATTCTTGGGGATTCAAGTTATTATTTTAAACGAAGGTGTAAACAGTTGAATAGTTCCTGTCATTAAAGTATCAGGTCGTTATCAATGAGAAGATGTCAGAAACGAGGTTTTACCGAAAAAGGACTAGATACATTGTTTTTTTTTTTTTTTTTTTTTTTTACAGGTACCGATTGAGTTTTTTTTAACGTCTATACAAAATATATGTTTCTTGATAGTTATTGTCGCTACTAGATTATTATTAATTTTATTATTATTACAATTATTTTTACTATTATTAGTTATTTAGTTACTTATTGCTACAATTATAAATAAGTACTACTTCTTTCCCGTTTACGGTCATAATGACTACGTTCATTGATAATGTGACACACTATCGCTTCAACACATTGACAGTGGCATGTGATGTTGTCCATTAATGTCAATGCTATAATGAAACAAATTTTTGAAAAATGATACCTTCACTCTCGAAATAAAGGTGGCTGTTAAAATTATGCAGTGCAATAATTTACTAAATTTTGCAGTTTTTAAATCTGCAATCTTCTTTTTAATTAATATTTTTTTTTAAATAAAAAATTTCAACTTGTAAAATTTTTGAGCGTAAATTTTTTTTTAATTAAAATTTATGGACAAACTTCACAGAAATACGTCTAGACAAATGCATACATACACTTATTCATTGAAACACAAACAAATTAATTAATTAATTTTTATAAAAAAAATTAATTTCATTAGAATTTGCATTTCTAATTTTTAGTGTGTTTTAAGAAAAATTTAGGTATAGTAGTTGTTTATTTGGAAATAGGTGCATATTTCGTGCGAGGACACGTGACTAATAAGGGACAAGAAAATAATAAGTTTGTACGTGGACAATTTTACGTCAATGAAAGTAATTAATTAGATATGGGGTTGGAGGTAATTGACAAAAATTGAATTTTTAATCGCGTGATGTGGTTCACAATTTTTGAACTTGTGATACGTCGATCGACGAGAATAAATGGAAGTGGACTTTTTTCAAACGCCGAAAAAAATAAAGTCTCTCGCTCGACGACGCGCTCTTTTTAAAGATTTTTTGACGTAAGACACTCTTTTATTAAAGATTGATTGTTGTTAAAATGGTTGTGAGGTTATTCTATTTGAAAGATTGTTACATTTTTCAGAAGGCGGTTGTGTACTTGTTTTCACTCAGTAATTATTTCTTGATTTCGAGGAATTACATAAAAAAAAAGAAAAATGAAACAAAAAGCGAAAATAAATCGCTACCGTTTTCCGAAAATGTTTTGAACCCGCAGCTTAAAAAAGCAACTCTTCCTTATCAAAGAAAAAAAATGAATATTCTTAATTTTTTTACTATTATAGAAAGAGAACAATTTTGGAATTGAAAAATTATATTTGATATGAGCTTCAAAAAATTTGGAAACGTAAATGTTTCCAGGAATTTTCAAAATAGAAAACTTTTTTCGATATTTGAATGTTCTGTTTTGAAAGTATTCCAAGTTTTGGAATAGTTTCCGAAAAATTTTAAAGTTTGGAATATTTCCTTTCTTAAAATTTAAACCACAAAATTTTTTTTTAAATTAATTACTTATAGTTATATTTGTGAGAGATGTCATTGAGCAAATAAACATTGGCTGTAATCTCACGGACATTTACAAAGTATATAAATAAATTTTTTTTTATATATGTTTCGAAGAAAAGGATTTTTTGATCTGCGGTTACCGAACTGGATACAACTGGCATTAATATCTCGTTGAGTTTGATCTTAACGAGGCAAGTTTTTTCGTCGTTTTGTTGCATTTAAAAAATTATAAAATAAAATCTAGGAAATTTTCTTATTTTCCTCTCAGTTAATAATGAAGTTATAAACTTGTACTATTTCCAGAATTCGATATTTATTAACTTATGGACAAATAATTTTTCCCTCAATTATAAAAATGTGAAAAAGCCTAATATTTTTATGCGATCGAATTTATTAGATATTTTAAGAAACGATCAGACTTGAGCGAAAATGAGACTGATAAATACAGTATTCGTGAAAAATGTAAAATTTAAATATTGTATCTAGCCTTAATTAGACTTATTGTAATCGGGATCGATACGGCACGGCCCGAAATAAAATTCTACCAATTGGATATATAAAAAACAAATTATATCGTTAAATTGCTAGAAACTTTTTATTCTTCTCTAAAGTAAATAATGAAACTAAATGTAAAGTAACTAATTAGACTAATTATAAAATAATTAGGCTAATTATGAACAAGTTAGATTAATTACAAGAAAATTAATAAATAAAGTTAATCATTAAAAAAAGTTAGATATATCAAAAGAAGAAAAAGTTTCTTCGCATAATTTCAAAAAGAAAAGCAAAAGTTGAAACTGCGACAATAAATTGAAAAATTGACGGTTGGTTTAAAAAAAAAAAAAAACACACAAAGAAAAGAGCAGTAGCAACTTTGGCTTGGAAATGATTATAGTGAGAGCAATTCTTTTATTAGATAATTTAGCGTAATCGCGCCGAAGAAAATGCCAGTTGTAATAATAATCGAAGAAAGCGGAAAGACAAAGCCATGTCCCAGTGATATTCGATTTTTAGATTTTCAAGAGTTCTGGAAAAACATTAAGCTTTATATATATATATATATATATGTATATATATATTGAAGCACACTTCTTATTTTATAATTTATTTTTTATGAGCGACGATTATTTGTTTTGACATCGGAACCAGTTTAATAAATTATATAATAGGCAAGCGGAAAAACTATTTACGACGTGTATACGGCGAAAAACAATTGACGACACTTTTCAATCTATATAATTATAAACGAATAGTCATTGGTTAAATAAAAAACAAAATAATAAATAAAATAATGAAAACACGTACACAATGATACACAGTATATAAAGCGATCCAAGCAAAAGATGTACGAATGTAATGTTTGCAGTTAGGTGGGACCAAAAACGACTTTATATCTCTACGTGCATATCCAAGCAACGTGTAATTTAAATATTAATTAATTTAGTTGTCCAATATCCATTGATAATGAGGACGATAACGTATGATTCACGAATAATTTAGCCCATTACGTTTGTTTATTGATACATTATTCTATGATATAATGATTATTATATTAAATTTATTATCTTTATTATTATTATTATTATTATTATTATTTTATTCCGATTATTATTGATTATGATGATAATATGATTATTATTATTATTATTATTATTATTATTATTATTATTATTATTATTATTTAAACGACGTTCTAAGACACGATTATCTAGATATCGAGTAGAGCATTACGTATCGATTATTATTAATTAATTTTAATTATTATTAATTATTATTATGAAATATTTTGTTGTATTATTTTCAATAAAATCAATTGAAAATATTTTTTTCGAACGGGATTTACTTTTTTCATTTTGTGCCTTGCGATTCCAAAAACGAATTTTGTAAATATATATAGGTGTGTTTTCGGAATCGAAAGGCTGCCCTATTTTTTATGTTATCTTTGTTTTTTATTGTTATATAAATTATAGTGGCTCCGTATACGATTCACTCCACTTCCCTCCGAGGCTCTCCTTACCATTCAAACTCACTATGTCTGTCTCTCTATCTCTCTCTTTCTCTCTTTTTCGCTCTACCCTTCAATGTTTTTC
Organism: Leptopilina clavipes; assembly: GCA_001855655.1. NCBI lineage: Eukaryota > Metazoa > Arthropoda > Insecta > Hymenoptera > Figitidae > Leptopilina > Leptopilina clavipes. The sequence continues at coordinate 27,945 of JUFY01035444.1, forward strand.
GCAGATTTCTAAATTCACGAAAAGTAACATTTTTTCACACACCTTTAAAAAATCGATTTACATACAAAGAAAGTATGTTTAAAATAAAAATATATCATTTTAACAGTTTTTATTAAAATTTAAATTCTATGAAAAAAGCGATTTCCACTGTGTGAAAAAATCGTTTTACACACTTTGTGTGTTTGTGTGTGATGGGTGTAAATAAAAATAAATCCCCGTTTCGCAAAACAGGAAAAATTGATCAATATCATTAAAATTGCAGACGGAGAAGGTACGATTTTTCTTCTCTCTCCCATTCTGAGTAAAATATTTTGCGAAACGAGAGACGCAATGCGAGTTTGAAAAAGAAATAAAAATAAAATAAATTAGTTGTAAAGTCTTATCGCATACATGAGCGTAATACACAGATACAAAAAAAACATATACTAGGTAAGTTCATACTGCGTATTGCCTTTTTGACTTCGGTGTGAAAAATATATAAGTACATACGACAGTTTGTCGGAGACTTGTGAATTTTTTTTTTATTGACGGTGAAAGAGAGACAGAAATAAATAGATTTTTCCCAGAGAAAAGGGAATAACTCTCTATCGATTCCTCTCTTTCTCTCCTCCAGGGAAGTTATCTATAATATTATAGAGGTTTATTGCGATATACAACTTTTCCTAAACGTCAGATTTTAAAACTTGTTTCAAACTTGAAATATATAATTCATATACATATATGTATGTATATATGTATGTATGTAGTCAATCCATTATGTTTCGACTAATGTCGTCACAGTCTAATTTTAAAAAATTATAACATTTTACAGAAATGATTTTAAAGGTATCAAAATCACAAAATAAAAAGAATTTTATGACAATTTTTTATATTTATTGTAAAAGATGAATTTAAAGTGTATGAGGAGCTGAAAACTATCACTTTGAAAAATATTCAAGAAAATATACAATTCACGACAAAAATGTAAAATAAATTATTGGAATTTATCAACAATGACTAAATTTAATATATTATAAATTGATATAAGTATTTAAAGATATTAAATAATATAGACAAAATTTGATTTCCAAGATTTTCATCCATTAATTATGAGAAAGTGGAATCAATTAATTAAATGAAAGCTTACCAAATATGAAGTACTTGCGATGAAATTATAGATTTTCTTTGCACTTTTCTTCTTTGATAAATGTGAAAAATTGGGAAAATTAAATTGACACTTTGCTACAGCAAACGCTTATAACTCTTTTGCAGAAAAACGAAAAAATATGAGACTTCGGGAATATTTAAATGTTAACGAAATACTCGTACTGCAAAAATTTTGTTTTGGTCCCGAGTTTACTTTAGGAAAAATAAATATTTAAAAATCATACATTTTTTAAAGGTATATAATTTTTTCAAATTTTTTTTACATTTTTTTTACATTCATATTTTACAATAAATATCAAAATTTTTCATAAAATTCTTTTCATTTCGTGATTTTGCTACCTTCAAAATCATTTCTGCATAATATTAAAATTTTTTTAAATTAGTCGGCGACGACTTTAGTCGAAATATAATAGATTGTAGTATGCATGTATATACATATATATTGTGTGTGTGTGTGTGTGTGTGTGTGTAATACACTGAAAAGTTTTGTGATTACCAAACATGAAAGTTATTTAAAGTTTTATATATAATCAATTCATATTTGTGCAAAAGGGAAAAATTGGAGAAAATGTTTTTTTCAATATGAGAAAAATACAATGAAAAACTTTTTATAATATTTTTAATGGAAAAATTAAAAAAAAATAATTGAAGTGAGAAATTTACGATTTCTAACCAAACTTTTGCACAAATTTGAAATTGAAATTGGAGGGGAAGAAAAATCGCAAAACTTGCAAAATCTGTGATCTTATGTGATCGAGTATAGTGGGTTAGGTGTAATTTTTTCCCATTGATATTCTTAATGTTTTTTCGAGAGTTCGAAAGTCACTTGAGGGAGAGAGGAAACGGAAAGAAAATTTTCCTTATACCTGAATAATCATAATTAAAATATAAATATTTATTATCTATTTCCAAACACCAAAAGTTATACCTAATTTCGTCAAAATTCACACGTCCCTGACGACTGTTATCTGTTTCATGTTTTTCAATATTTGTAATTTATCGATAAAATTATAAAGGTATCGATACATTAACAGTCTAAAGTGTGTGCTGCTACTCCACATAGCATTATTTAAAATATATAAAGTATAAAAGTATACATCATATATATATATTATATATGAAAAGTATAATATATATATATATTATACACACATTGGGATTGGTGAAAATATACGGTTTTTTCGCTTTGGAGTGTTATTTTCTGAAAATATTGAACAAAATATGGAAAAAAAATTAATAAAACGAATTAATAAAAACGAAAAATACAAGCTTATGTTTTCTACATTCTTCATGTCTGATTCCCAATTTTTTCCTCTTTTTTGCTTCCTCATGAAGGAAGCTTTGTACATGATATCTTGAAAACGATTTGACCAAGTTTACTGAAAGTTAGTAGGCTTATTTATCATATTTAATATCTCAAAATGGATACTAAGAGTACGCACTTAACTTTCTTTTTTAAGCATTATTTTTAACCTGAAAGTTTAAAAAATCACAAATAGAACGATAAACTTATAGTACCATATTCCTAAAACGCACATACTATGTTGAAAATATGATAATGATAATATTTTTTTGTAAAATTAATAATTTTGAAACCAAGTGATTTGCGTACTCTTAGGCAGATCATTCCTAAGAGTATGCACGCTAAACTGTGAAAGAGAGATATAACTATGTGAATAAAAAAGTCAAGAATAATTAAAAAATAAGCTTACCCATAAAAAATCAAGTTCAATTGTAATGAATTTTATAAACGAGGAATCAATTTTGTTGTTTAGACGATTGACATTTGTTTATAACGCGAATATAGTCATAAATCTCTTATTTTTCTGAAGTAAAAAATCACAGTGACTCACACTCTACAACGGTCATTTTAAAAATTAATTGATTTAAAATTTCAAAAAATTCTATGACTAGAAACTGTCATAGAATTTAATTAACAATATTTAATAAATTCTATTAGGGCCATAAATAGGTGTCAGCACTTCCTTCTGAACGTAATATACTAAAATATTTTATCGTTCTTATTCTTTGGCAGTGCGTACTCTTAGGCTTTCTTACCCTAACTGTTAACTATTCTATGAAAACAGCTGTCCTCTTGAGAACTGCAAATTCGAATTTTTACAAAAATTACAAATGTCTATTCACGGTAATACTTTATAAATATGATAAAAAAGTTTTTACATTCATCTAATTGTTGCATATTTAATTCGTAGTTAATATTTAAATTGCAGGTACATGAAGAAAGAAAAAATTTGTTTCGATCTTAAGAAATACTTCCAAATGATAATGACAGAATTATCTTCACGTTCATTCACATATTAAACAGAAGCCCCATTCTCTGCATTTAAAATCTTTTATACACTTTGTTTCTAAGAATCCATTTACTTCCAATCGAATAAACTTTTTTGATTCTGTTAATTTTTCTACAGATGTTCCAAGTTGTCCAAATTTATTAGAGCCACAGCCCCAAAAAGTTTTATCAGCTGAAAATGACGAAAATGAAATATAATTTTGAAGTATCAGAACAATAATAAATAATTTAATTAATTAAAATATTTCATTTATTTATATTATTATTATAGTATTCTACTTTACCTAATAAACAAATAGTAAAATTATTTCCACACTGGACCCGTTTTACATTTGTTTCAAAAGTGTTTCCTTTTTCATTTTCAAAATCAACTACAGTTGGTAAAGCAATGACTTGTTTTTCGGAATTTGAAAGACCCAATTCGCCAAATGTATTCCAACCCCAAGTGTAGAGATCACCCTGAAAGCAAGATTTTTTTTGCTGCTTAGGTACCTTTTTTCAGAGTGCGACACACATACACATACAAATAAAATATTGTCTAAGATTTTCTATAAAAGAATAATTTTATTAAAATTTACAAACTTCAACTGTAATAGCAGCAGAATGCCAGCCACCAGCTGCAATTTGAGAAACTTTTATTCCTGCTAGGGTTTCAATAATTTTCGGATTATCGGAGTCTTCTAAATCTCCATGTCCCAATTGACCGCGACTGCGAAAATTTATTCAAATGTTTAATAAAATAAATATTTATTAAATAAACAATACCTAATTCTTAACTTAATTTAGAAATGTTATTTCCATAGTATCAATTACAAATAAATTAATATTTAATTAATATTCTTATCTGATTTACGTTCCCAATCCCATCGAGTAAATATCTCCATTTTCTGCCAATAAAATTGTATGATCAATTCCACTTGCCACATCGACAAATTTAACCTTTTTTTCCATTTCAACGACAACGGGAATATTAAAAACACGACCTGAAAGACTAACATATTTTTAAATATATACTTAATTTAAAGAATTATAAAACATTTTTTAATACCAAAATATTAACCAAAATTTGTCAATGCGATCACAGATGTTTCCCCGTCAATTTTAACAACATACTCCTTATCAGTATTTTCACAATTTGAAATAAATTTATTTACTTTTTTCCAAATTTTCTTGTACAGATTGTACTGATATAAATTATTTTCTGTTGTCAAAATAGTCACATTTTCTTTACCAGCTAATGCAAATTTTATTCTGAAAATTAAAAAATTGTGATAGCAATGGAATATTTTTATTTAAATTAAAAATATTTATAAAATAGAAAAAAATAATAAGGTATTATATTGTAATTTGTGAAAAATAGCTTTTTAATAAAGATTCTGCATCAAAATGCAGAAAAATTAAAAAAGAAGAATAAAATAAAAGTAAAGAAAGTATAAAATCGCTGCAAAGTTGAAGTAGAAATTTTTGTGTTTATTCCATAATAACTAGTAATGTAGATTAGTAATTAGATTTTAAATAATAACTAATATTAAAATGAAAAAATTAAAAATTTAAAAATAGCACTTTTTTGATAAATTCTGTAAAATATCAATAACTTCGTAATTTTAGGTCACATAAAATTTTTTAAAAAGTTATTCGAAGCCTCTTTAAATCGTCTATAAAATAAATAGAAAATATTAAAATTTAAGACAATTTAATTGCAAAAAACCACAAAAAGTAAATTTTTTCAAAATATCAAAATTTTTAAAAGTCAAAAACTTTGGCTAACATTGCAATAGAATGTTTAATAAAAAATCAAATTTGAGAATTTTCAGTAAAACAATAAAGCAATAAAAGGCAACCTTCCACATTTTTTATCAGGTGTTGTTAACTTTATCGGCTTCTCCTCTCGTTTAGTATCAAATATTCCAGAAATTAATAAATCTTCATTTTGCCAGAGTAAAATATAATTCCATCCAATTTCCATATTAGTAGTTCTGGGAAATGGTATTGGTGTTAACTTATCCAGAAATACAATTATTCCGGTGCCATTAGAAAACAAAGTACTGGCATTTAAACCACAATAATATATTTTCATTTTTTCCTCTTTTTTTAATTAATTTTTAAAAACTGTCCTTTACTCCTTTCTTGCTTCCTTCTTTCACAGTGAGATTTCTTTTGTTATCTCTAAATAAAAAATAAAGGAAGAATTTATTTGATGGTAATATTTCCCAAGTAGCACGTAATATTACTGTGATGTTACATGTAATATTTATAATGTTACCTGTAATATTACAGTAATATTAAAATGTCCGCCTCAAGGAAATATTACAGGTAATATTACTGTAACATTACAGGTTATATTACAGTAACGTTACAAAAAAGTACACAAAATTCTATGTAAGAGTTGTAACCGTGTAACAGTAACAATGTTACACGGCAATAATAAAAAGTTCATAAGATTTCACTTATACAAAATTTTGTGAACTTTTTTGTAACATTACTATAACATTACTGTAATATTACAGTAATTCTACAGTAATTTTACGTGTAATATTATTATATTACCGGTAATATTACCTTGAGGCGGACATTTTAATATTACTGTAAAATTACATGTAACAGTAATATTACAGTAATATTACGTGTTACTTGGGTTCAGAGTCAATTTAGTGATTTTGTTAATAAGGAAAATGTGTCCAAAAATAATTTTTGGAAGTGAAGTGTGAGTACTAAATAAGAAAATTATAACTAAACAATTTGTCATTGATGGAAATTGATTACATTTTTTTAATAACAATAAAAACTTTTTTAAATTGATTTTTCAATAACCAATTTCTGAGGACCATAATATTATTAAGTGGCTTATCTAAATATATTTATAATTTCTTGAAATGCAAACAAATGTATTTATTGTTTCTAAGAATGAACAAAAAATTCAACAATGAATGAATTTAGCACACATGCGCATTTGGTTTTGGAATCGACATGAGTATACGCGCCAGTATAAGAGCCAATGTTTTCTATATGTAATACCAAGAAGACTTCTTGTAAAATACATACTACTACTACTACTACTACTACTACTACTATTTCTACTACTGCTACTACTACCACTGAGTATAGGTAAACGCGTATGGCGTATGCAAACGTAAAAATAATTCAGGTCACAAAAGGCAGGCGGCGTGCCTTGACATAGCAACCAACATAGAAACCGAAATGTCGACAGCAAAACACTGGATATTTGACATTACATACCTAGTTGACTGTCATAGAAATAAAATTTTAAGGATTTTGGTTGTCATTTAACTATTTGGATAACAACAACATAGAAATATGGTAAATATTTTTCTCATTTATGTATTCTTTTTCAAATCTTATAGAAATGACATGAATTGAAAACATAACCTATAATTTTAGGAAATGCACTTTATTTTTTAACAAATTTCAAAATTCATTGTACTTTTCACATTTAACTACAAATGTTTATCATTATTACTCAAGTGACTTACCTATTCGTGGTGAAGAAACAAATTACACCCTGATGAGAAGTATATTTTTCAAAGCTTATTTAAAATTCTTAAGACTCGATTTTGGAACTTGTTGTCATCAGATGAAATTTGATTACGAACATTCTCAAGGTGCCAACAGCTGAAATAAAAATTTCAAATTTAGGAATTACTTATTCAACATTTTTAATTTTTGAATTAAACTAATTCAAAATTGTAAAAGCAATAAGAAATTGTTTATAATTATATTCACTCAGTGACGTATTTCTATATTCTTATAAGTTTTCAAGGTTATGTATAGATTTTCCAAACTTTTTACACCAACTTTTTTATTTATATTGACGTATTTCATGAATTTAAAAAAAAGATATTTATTTCTTTTAATTAATAAGGAATGCATTTAAAATGAGTTCATTATTAAATTTGACGTTGAAAAGTGAACATTAATTTATAATTCTAAAAAAGTAAATTTTAGTATCACAACAGAATGAAATTATATATTTGTAAAGCAGTTTCTAAATAAAAAACTATCCTTCGATTATTTTAATTTTTTTTATAAAATGTTCTATAAGTTGAAAATTGTAACCTAAATATACTTGTAAACAGATACGTGTTTTAACTTTCACAACTTTTTTCAGGGTTTATTGGCAATTTTAAGAAAACTTCGGTCAAATCCAGAAAAAGAATTAAGACTTTTACTTTTGGGATTAGACAATGCCGGAAAGACGACTATTTTGAAGGCTCTCGCTAGTGAAGATATTACTCAGGTAATTAATATTAATCAATCAATCAAATTGAATTAAAATAATCACCAATGAAAAAAATACTCAATTTGAATTAATTTTAATAATTTCAATATATTTTACATTACCTTTTTATGTGTTTCTGCTATTAAAATGTGAAAAATATTAACCAGACACTAAATTAATAATTAAAAATATTTTTAGGTGACACCGACCCAGGGTTTTAATATTAAAAGTGTACAAAGTGAAGGTTTCAAATTAAATGTCTGGGACATTGGGGGAGCTCGAAAAATTCGACCCTATTGGCGAAATTATTTTGAAAATACAGATGTTCTTGTGAGTAAATGGAAATTCTGTAACATGCCTGTAACATTTTTAGTAGTAAATAGAAAAGTAAATCTTTAAATAAATAATGAATGAAACATACTGTACCAAAAACAAGGTTTCTACAACACCTGGAATTCCTGGAAAACCGGGAATTTTCGGGTAAATAAAATGATTGTACTACATAATCATAATTAATCACGGTTCAAAGATTACTAACTTTTTTTTAAATTTGTGTTTAAATGTCTAATTTAAATATATTAAGCCCTATTCGATCCACCTTCTGATAATTGTCTGATAACTTTATCGCATGTTATTTCTTATGGCTATCTGTCAGTTTAAACTGGAAGTTGGATCAATAGGGGCTATGCCGAGTAAAATTTAATTTTACCACACTGAACTATTCTTTTTAAAAATAAAGAATAAGAATTCTCTTTTTGACTCATACTCTAAAAAAATATGTAACTTACTTTTTTTTTAAAACATGAAAGTTTTTTTGTTAATGGTAATACACTATTGAGTCTACCAAAATATAGAAAAGTAACGCACCAATTACATACTCATTTTAAAATTTATTTTCTAGATATATGTTGTTGACAGTGCAGATATAAAGAGGCTGGAAGAAACAGGACAAGAGCTTTTTGAACTTTTGGTAGAAGATAAGTTACGCAATGTGCCTCTATTAGTTTATGCGAATAAACAAGACATTAGCCAGGCTGTGACTGCAGCTGAAATTGCAGAAGGATTAGGTTTACATAATATTAAAGATCGTGATTGGCAAATTCAGTCATGTATCGCAATAGAAGGAAAAGGAGTTAAGGTTCTCTTTTTTACTATTTCTCTCTTTATTCTCATATGAAAAAGCACAAGAGTACTTCAAGAGTACTTGAAATTAAAATTAAAATTTTTTAAAAATGGGTCAGACCATTATATTTTGAATAAAGTCGTTGTGGACTAATTTAAAAAAATTGCTAATTTCAAAGTTGATTCTAAGGAACGAAATAAAAATAATTCTGTTAAAACTTTAATTACTTTTCTTTAAATATGAGTTGAAAGTGGAGAAGATGCGAAAAGTGTCAATTTTTTAGCAATTAGAAAATATATAAAAAAGCATGGAAAAATTCTTAAAAGTGTAAAAAGAATGATTGATTCTTGTTGAAAATTAGTTGATTAATAATTTTTTAATGATTAAACTAGTGAAAACATTAAAATAATATATAAAACATGTTTTCAAAGTTGGTCCGTCAAATAACCTACTTTGGCGTTTTTTATCAATTAATTACGAAAAACTGGAATTATTAAATTAAATAAAAACTCAACGAATATAGAGTATTTGTGATGAACTTTCAGGTTTTATATATTAATTAAATATAAATATTAAAAGTAAAAATGAAGAAAGTGATAAGAAAACCACTTTCAACGCATATTTTAAGAAAAGTAATAAAAATTTTAACAGTATTAGTTTTATTTCGTTCCTTAGATAATTATTAACCAGAATAATTTCTGAAAGAATCAATTTTTTTTTAAATCAGGCCGCAACGACGTTTTTCAAAATATAATGGTCTGACCCATTTCTAAAAAATTCAATATCAAAGAAAAACGAAAGTTTAAAGAACAGCTTTAATTAAAATACTTTTTTTAAAACTAAAATTCTGTAAATAAGTATTAATGATTGAAAAATAATAAACGTTTTATAATTTTTGAAAATAAAATAATTTGTTTTAGGAAGGACTCGAGTGGGCATGCAGAAGCATAAAAAAGAAATAAATTTCAGCGAAATAGTTTCACATGTTTTGCTTTGTTTGCAGTATGGGAATTGAAACACAAAATACTTTCATGTACACTTTTATTTGATTTTACCTAATATGTACAAGGAATACTACGATTATCTAATATTTATATTTATTTTCGGCACCGCTTTGTGCCGAAGTAGTCATTTGACTTCTGTTTGAGCAAGTTTACAAAACCTGATAATTAATTTAAAAATTTTCTTTTCAAAAATGAATTCATCAGATTTTGTTAGATTGCTGCTAAATTAGTTTATTTACTTTTTTGTTGTATTTAAATTTTAGTAAAGCGTATGTCCTTTTTACCTCGTATGTCCATGAGATTTGTGCCTTCTATAAGTATAGACTTTGTAAATAAGAGCACCACGAATGAAATCATGTTGCACTGGCGACGAATTCAATATGTACTTTTATCAAATTATGTATAATATATATAAAACATTATTTAATAACAATCTAAATGTGATTCTAAAAAAAATCGAAGACGGGGACAAATTTCTTGTTTTTGCTAACAATAAGAAAGAACTTTAAGTTATCTTATATTGTCTAAAAGATCGAGGTAAAATCGAGAATACATTTTAGTGTTCGCGATTATTTGGTCTTGAACATGAATGCTCAATGCTCAATTAACTGACAGTCTTTCACATTTTATGCAGACTTTTAACACCTCATTATAGTTCATTATGAGAATATTCTGTTGTCACTCGGAGCTCCTCTTCGTGGAAAGCTGAACAGTCGACAGGATACTTGTCCTGTAATTGATTTAATAATTCACAAATTTTAATACAAATTTATAAATTATTTCAACTTCAAATTAAATATTGATTATCGTCATTTAGGGTGTTAAGGGAATTTCGACTTTGAATTGACCTTTTAAAACAAATAATCACCATAGCTGGCCACCGCAGGTCTAAAATTAAAACTTGGGATGTGAGTAGTGATACGTAACAGTTGATAAGGCAAAAAACGACTTCATTTGAATTCAATTCATGATATTTTATTTCTGTGAACTTCGATTAGTCGCAAAAGAAATTTGTTGCTAAATCCCTATACTGAATTCATCTGACATAGTTTCTTATCTCTTCAATTGTTAAAGTGGCACTACTCACATTCCAGCTTTAATTTAGATTTCAAATTAAATTGTAGTTGTCTAAATTATTAAAAATTAATTTATAAATGTTTAATGTAAAAACACTTACAGCGCAGTTTTTATTTTCCACTATGGATCCGTAAAGAGACCAGAAATTAACACTGACTTTATTACTAATTGCCCAAGCCGCTGGAAAGCTCGCGACTTTTGTTATCTGACTTCGCAATTGAGAGTTATTACTATTTTCCTCAATATTTTTGTTAATGGTGCAAAAGATGTGAGTGGCACAGTGTGGCATTTTTATTGCCCATTTATAACCACGATACGCCTGAAATTTAAAATTATGAAAAGTAAGAGTTAAATATATTATATATTTCTTGTTGTTAACAGTTTATTGTATTTTCTTCAATATCTTTTATTTTTATTTAGCAATAATTTAGGGGATTTTAGTACCTTGAGCAAAGGACCAATTAGGTCGTTGTTGATTGTATCACTGAGTTTATTACTTAATTCTCTAGCGTTTATTCGAGAAACGATAAATCCTTTTTCTGAAGCAAGACTCATCAGTTCCTGAATATAAGCAACGGCCGGTTTTATGTATTGGCTGCTGTCAATATTCATATTTAAGTGCCGTTTAGCCACTGCATTCACCAATCTGGAAATTATTTTTCTTCTCTTCTATTAATAGTCTCTAATTATTTTCATAATTCTTGACAAGTAATTGAAAACTTTAGTTATTTTTCTTTGTTAAATTTAATTTATACAGAATTAATTTGAAGTCAATTTAAGAATTGAAATTGAGAGAAATTGGATTTTTCCAGACCTGGAGAGACTTTCGGCTGGCCTGGAAGGTTCAAACATGACTGATTTTGGATACCCTTGAGACTTAAGAAAAGTATTTCCTACAAATTGAATTGTTCCTAGGTATCGCTGTTGTGTTACTGGATCCGCAACGTGAGAAATTGACTCGGCAACGAAATTCGTGAAAGATCTCACCCATCGTCTTCGCAATTGTGGATTTTCAAAACTGTCCAAAATCCTCTCATATTGTAGACGACCCTTCGAATCTGTCATTTGACCGACTATATTTGCCAATCCACTGTTTTTCCACAGTGTCTGTCCCAATTCAGAATTACTGGAAAATTAATTTCAAAAAGGTTTTCATTTGTTTTTTCATATACACACTTATTTTATTAAACATATGTTTTGAACTAATTTTACTTAACACATTTCTTTATTTTTACATAATCATTATATAATGAGAAAAGTATTTTTGTACGGTATTGATCTTTTTCTAATTCGTGTGAATCTCCATGTTTTTGACCTCCTAATATCGAAAAAATATGTTTTACAAAGGGTCTATCTGTAGTCGAAAGTTTCATTGACGACAACTTGAACAAATTTTAATGAATCGATTTTAAATTTGGCAAGAACTTTTAGTATAACTATCTTTCAGAAAGATAGTTGATATATAATATTTCAATACAAAATCTAGTTTAGGGAAGTATTCCTGAATCTTCCAGTAGAATGTTAATTTTCTTAATATTCTGCAATAAAGGAAATTTATTCTCTATTCCATAAAAATGAACAAAATTTAGAAAAACGCTTAAAAAAATTTTACAATTTCCAAAAATGTACCTTCCACTGGAAGATTCAATCTTCAAAGGAAGATAAGAAATGTAATCCTGGAATATACAAAATGTACAAAATGTAAAACGTCGTGAAAAATGATTCCTTCTCATCAGCCCAGATAGCACGTAATCTTGCAACAAGCTTGCGGCAAGCTTACTGTAAGGTTAAAATGTCCCACCTATCCTACAGTTGCACGCTGAGCTTGCCGTAATGTTACCGTAAGATTTCACCGTAAGTTCGCCGAAAGATTGTAAGGCAAGTTTACCTCAATATTACTTTGTACGCTTGCTGCAAGATTGTAAAAATTTTGTTTTTTCTAGTTCCCCCTACTAAAAATCCCCGTACAAGATCTTGTACATGATTTTGTACAAGTTCAGCATCTGAACTTGTACAAGATCTGGTCCAGAAAATGTACAAGTTCAGCATAAGAAATTCGAACAAGTTCTTGTACAAGAACTTGTATACTTCCTTGTACAAGTTTCTGTATAAGAAGGTAAACTTGTATAAGAAAATGTATATGATCTTGTATAAGATCTTGTACAGGTTCATGTACAAGTACTTGTACATTTTCTTTGTACATTATTTTTGTGTAGAAAAAATTATAAACTTTAATGGCTGCGCAGTAGCTTAATTAAGCCTTTACAGCTGCGCAATAGTTTTTAGTATGCTTAAATGAAGAGTCTTAATGACTGGAAATTTTCAAAATTTTGATTTGTGCCCAAAATTTGTTTTTATAATTTTTCTTGTACAAGAACATGTTCCTGTACAAGTACTTGTATTGGAACTTGTACAAGATCTTGTACAAGAAAATATACAAGATCTGGTACATTTTTTGTACTAGTTTATTTTTATACAAGATCTTGTACAAGATCTGGTACAAGTTCTTGTACAAGAACTTGTTCGAATTTCTTATGCTGAACTTGTACATTTTCTGGAAAATCCCGTACAAGATCTTGTACAACATCTTGTACAAGATCTTGTACAAGATCTTGTACAAGAACTTGTACAAGATCTGGTCCAGAAAATGTACAAGTTCAGCATAAGAAATTCGAACAAGTTCTTGTACAAGAACTTGTACATTTCCTTGTACAAGTTCCTGTATAAGAAGGTAAACTTGTACAAGAAAATGTATATGATCTTGTATAAGATCTTGTACAGTTTCATGTACAAGTACTTGTACATTTTCTTTGTACATTATTTTTGTGTAGAAAAAATTATAAACTTTAATGGCTGCGCAGTAGCTTAATCAAGACTTTACAACTGCGCAATAGTTTTTAGTATGCTTGAGTGAACAGTCTTAATGACTGGAAATTTTCAAAATTTTGATTTATGCTCAAAATTTTTTTTATAATTTTTTTGTACAAGAACATGAACATGTTCCTATACAAGTACAAGTACAAGAGACTGTTTTTTACAAAACTTATCGTATTTGCATGAAACCTGTTACTCGTGGGTCTTTGGGGTTGCTGAAGACGAATATGAAGTCAGATTTCATACATTTAAAATACCGAATCCAATATAGCTGTCAAAATTCCAGAGAATGATGATATTGGTTTAAAATTGTATTGCTTGGTCGACAATCACCCTTCTTGCTCGATCTCTTCATCCTGATCAGTGGACGAGGCATCGGATTCATCGTTTTGTGTGTGATTTTCACCATCTGTGTTATTAAGTACTTGAAAATCGATCTCGATTACTTTTTGAATTATTTCCTCATTTACCGGTCCAAAATCGTACTCAACTTGCTTTGATGTTTCAGCAATTTTTACGAATTCTACTTCTCTGACAATATCGATTTTTTGTTCTTCAGGGATCCAGATTCTGTAAGTTTTTATGGCTTTTTCCCAAAAACGTGATGACAGACTGGACTGGATGAGGAGACATCTCGCCATTTCAACTAGAGTACAATTCATCCTCTCCGATATTCCGTTTTGTTGCGGATTGTATGTCACTGACAGACTTCTCTCGATTCCATTTTCTTTAAGATAGTTTTCGAATTCGCGGCTCGTGTATTCCGTGCCATTGTCTGACTAAAGATACTTTATCTTGCGGCCAGTCTGATTTTCTGCTAACGCTTTCAACTCTTTAAATGCATTGAAAACTTCACTTTTGGATTTCAACATATAAACGACACACCATCGCGAATAATCGTCAGTAAATGTTACGAAGAATCTCGATTTTCCCATTGATTCGACCTTCATTGTCCCACGCACATCACTATGAATCAGTTTTAACATATTTTTTTTTCTTTCCGACCTTTTTGGAAAAGGAGATTTCACCATTTTACCGAGAATACAAATGTCACAAATGAAATCATGTTTCGAAAACTTGAAATTCATTCCGCGCACTGTTCCATCACGGTTGCTCGACGAAAGATCTTTTAAATTTAAATGGTCCATCCTACGGTGCCATATCTCGGTTTGTTACATTGATGGGATTTGTTCCGATGTAATAATAGGTGCAGACATACAATCTTCTTTGCTTTCTCGTATGTAGTATAATCCGTTAATATGTGCTTTTATTATAAATAAAAGTAAATAAAGAGCAATTTTTTTAAAATGAATAATTAATTAACGGGCCATTACTTTATTAATTAAATAATTTATTAATCAATT